>VMBQ01009104.1:0-33243 GCA_007657795.1 Dreissena rostriformis
GAGAAGGTTCAACGGCGGGTCAACTTAGACGTTCAATAATTAATAGCATACCTATTAAATTAAAGGGAGAAACTGTATGTTACATTTATAGTGAATATTTGAAGCATTGTCGCGAAGGGCACATTAATAAAGTATGATAACCATACCTTGCTATAACGTACGATACTGTTATGATTGTACATCGCTTCCGTCGCTTATATTTCAATTTGAGTTGTTTGTTGTTTGTGATTTTGCTAGTGTAATATTTGTTTGCGGAAGGTGTTTTAGTAATGAAAAGTAACTGTATAGCTTGTCTTCAACGAGTGTATGTATAATAGTTTATAATCACAGTTTCTTTTAAAACAATCACTTGATTCATTCATATGATTGCAACGTATGTTATTATTTTGAATGTGATGTCCCCATCTAATATTACAAAATTTTACTTTTCGCAAGCAACAATCATCTGTCAAATTGCAAGAATATTTATGCATTCCGAAATACTTTCAACTTTAGTTATTTGTTATACAACATATCAAGGTCCTGTTTTGGCAAGCACTCGTGAATTGATGAAAGAAATGTTCTATAAAGCAATAAACTGTCTTTACGTAAGGTATATTATTTTCCCTCAACATACGAATCCTTGACACAACCATGTACGTGTTTACACTGCATACGCGACTTTAGGTGTACAACGTTTTTGTATAAACTGCAATGAGAATGTTTGGAAGCTGTCAATTAACAAGTTTATTCTATATATCTCAATATTTAGACCACATATTTGTAACAATGCATACACTTTTTTTGCGCTGACACAAGTTGTGTTTGATATCTGAAGAACTAAGTGTCAAAGTATATGTCATCGATAGACAGAAAAAGCTAAGACAGTCGTTTTTGTTTCCAATCAATGCCAGACAAGTATAAACAAAAACAAAGTGATACGCAATTCCATCAGACCTTTGCAAATGTTTTTTTTTTCTTTTCAAACATATAGTGTATTGCTCATTTAGTCATTACATGTCTAAGCAATTTACATTGGCCTTTCGTTCGTTTTCTTTCTTTTTCAGCTATCATGGTTTTGCAGTTATCATGATTCCAATACATGCATACGTTTATTTACTTTGATGCGGTAATAATGAGTTCATGTAAATTAAATAAGTTGTTGTTCCAAAATCGGCATATGGGTATTTGATAATTGCCCGAGTTACCCTTTTAGTACATTACCTTGATCGATGCAATCATTTATATCAATCATTAAATTTATCATATTCGTTATATCACTTTGTGTTAACTTGCTTTTACTCAGTTCGTGATGTACAATCCTCGACATTCTAAGATTTCGCAAACCAGTAAAGAATCTTAATATGCATATTTTCCAAAAAGGTTCATATCTTGTTTCAATCTATTTTTACATTGTTTAACAATCCACGCACTATGAATAAATCCCTATTGGCGATTTCGACAAAATGCGAACACAGCTTACAGCCTTTCTGGCTTTGTTTGTATACATTCCAAACGCCCGCTATGACGATTATCACCGGAAATATTTACGTATACGTAGACGCTCATACTCCGAAAGATCAGAAGACTCCAACATTGATCGACATATATTGGGTAAGTATGCGTTTATTTGCAAACCAATGCTACTATTCGACATATTTCAGCTGAAAACTGTACCATCGGATATAAATTAGTTAAAGGCCTTTGCAAACAGTTTGGATCCAGATGAGACGCCACAGAACGTTGCGTCTCATACGGATCCAAACTGTTTGCTATTCTGATAGTATTCTTTGAAAACAAGTGAAGAAAATGCTAATTTTAGAAATTCAGCAGACGACATTTTAGCAGACGACAAATTTCCCAGCAGTCAAATTAGTAAGCCCTGATGGAGGTACATGTTTAGGACACAATGTGTTATTTCGCTCTGTCGTCAATGCTCAAAGATACAATCATCGCTATATTGTTGTACCACTATCACTTGAAAATTACTTGAACCTTTTTGTGTAATGCCTTTTTGTTGTATGTACATCCATAATCGTTCCAAGGGTGTGACATAATTGTAATCATATCTATGCTTAATGTTGTATATAGCGTTTGTTAATGTACATTAATATATTATATGAAAAAACGTCATGTGACTTAAATATAAAGACAAGCGGGTGTATTCATTTATCAAACGTTCGGAATAACATTACAACATACACATATTAATGATATACTTGAGCGAATATAGCGAATGTCATCGTCGGAAGTTTCTTAAGTGTAACAAGTATTGGTATTTCTGCTCTGTGCAGGGAAGATTCATTTGCTTAATTTAAGTTTGTACGCGCACTTAATCAAGCAATTGCAATACAATGTGTTTATTATTATTTACATTGAATCATATGTTAATTATACTCTCTTAAGATTAAAATAACAACAATACTAAAGTGTATGATGCCTTTTACAACAACTCCCTTAACAAACGTCAGATACTCCTTCCATTCTCCTGACATTACTACTGTATGTGGATACTGAACTTGATAACGTGGAGTTGCATTGCATATGAGGACCGTCCTTCTGGTTCAGGCACCAACGATTAAGGAAACTTCATGGCACTGTATACGAATTTGGTCATGTGATATCTATTTATTCTCATTTCCGAAAATCTTAAAAACATATATGTGTGAAGGAAACGAAATCGTATTTTAAAGCATAAAATATTTGACCGAACAATTAGTGTGCTGTCAAATATATCAACATTCGTACATTTTTGTTTCCGTTAAAAGCCCAGCGGTTTAGTATCTGTACACTACCTCTTTTATAAATAATGTTAAATGCAATCGAGCGTCCAGCGTTTCAATGTGTGAAACACTAATTAAGCGCTTTGTTTTCACAGTAGTATTCAATTAATCGTATAAGCGATAGGGCCCTACAAGTCTTAACACACGTTAAACATATATGTCATTCTACAATAACACTGTTGTAAAGAAGACATCAGTGACACCAAGAGCTTGAGAGTTACTTCAAGAAAAGTATATGGGGCAAATGCAAACATGCAAAAATAATGCAAGTGTATTATTTTCTAATAAATCACGACAATATAATTACATACGTGTTGTTCACTAATGGAAATCGCTGTATCAATCCATCAAATTGTCTGTTTGTAATACTTCAGATGATCGACCAATTCTGTAAAGTTGATTCACGCATGCATATTTTGTGTCCCAAAGGTTGTCGAGCTGAATCACCATTCTTCGTACTGGTAACAAACCCGATTTATCGACTTTGTCTGAAAAAAATAATTGCATGCATTCTTTTAAACAAATTACATATTCAATGAATTTTCCATTTAAAACCACTAATACATGTAACAAAAACAACGAGCATAAAAAGACCGACTCTTATATACACAATTTCAAAATATAATTTGTTATGGTACGGACAGGTTTTAAATATTTGTGTTTAATATATGTTATAGATGGCATTTTATAACATTATATGCAGTTTGACTCGTTTCAGCTGGTATATGATCAGCTCTATGTAAGCATATTGCTTTAAAATTTATTATTCTCTTATTGGGTAATCACGTGTGCCATGTGTTCCTTTTTTGGAATGTCAAAGGTATCATCGGTCCTAGCGTCGTGTATTCCTTGCTTGTCATCGCTATTTAAATTATTTAAATGATCTTACACATATTTCATATAAATAATGAATGTTGTGAATTTAAATTAATGGAAATAATTAATTTAACAATAGTTGATGAAGAAAATAACTGTTCGTGACAAAGCCCGGATCCGACAATGCATTTAGTGATCACAAATTCGTTTTTAAATCCGATGTTACATGTAGTACATTATGCCAAAATAATTTCAAATTTGATCTTTAGTTATAAACATATTGATGTGAGTATTGCAATTAGTATGAGTAGTGTGTCTTTACTCTTAATGAAGACATTTCTAGTAGTCTAAATATGAGTTGAAATATTTGTTTAAAAAAAAATATGCAATTGTTTAGCTTGTTGTGTAGTATTTTGTTCATTGAAGTTATTAACAAAGTATGTTAACGTGGAACATTGTAGGAAAGAACATACATACCAATATAATGTAAGTATTTCCTAATGACTGTACTTACACAAACAACTTATTGTTAAACGTCTAACTACGATGTTTCTCAATATATACATATTAAAAACATACTTATGGTACTGGCTATACACTACATTTAGTTGTATAATAGTGTTTGCGCCACAATACAAATCCACTTTTCAGTGATCTAACAACATACATACAATTGAATGCAATTTTACATTTACATGTATAAACATAAAGTCATATACTATTTACATAAACATAGTTCACATCAGAATACTTTGCATAAGGAAGTTCATAAAACGTCTGTTGGTTTGTTGTTGTTTTTCAACAAAATACTATTACTTTGACGCAATACACATATGCATGAAAGTATATAATACGTAGGTTTAATCAGTATGGGTGTTTGCCGCTGATAGCAGAAATGCCACTTTATTGTATGGATTAGTGTCGGGGAGGGTGTTAAACTCACGTAGTAATGCAAGTCTATGTGCTCCCAGACTTTGACAGAAGGCCATGATATGTATGTCGTTGTCTAGCACTTTGAGACCACAGTATCTGCAAGATTTTCCGGACATTTGTCCTCGTGTGTTAACTAGGACAAGCACCGCTGCCGAGGCTTCCGTTGTGTCACGAGGTGTTCTCGCCGAGGTCCAGAGGCAAGAAACCCTGATGTAGGCGTGAACGGAACTGAGTCGCGCTAAATCTGGATCCCCTGTGACGCGTATTGTCTTTTGCTCCGTGTGATACGTCCGTTTCAACGTCAGTTTAGGTGAAATCACAGTGTATCCACAATGGTTATACTTTTCCATTAGTGCATATATGTCTGGTATAAACCCTTTTTGTGATGATTTGCCTCGAATATTTAATAGCGCTAGTATGTATACTCAAAAAGTTGTTTCGTGAGATATTAAGTGTTCATACAGCTGAGTTTATGAAAGAACATCAGTTTTCTTAAGTCGATTTTAGCAATTATTGATTGCAAACTGTAATATGTTTCCTTTTGATTATGTATTCACACGAATGTGAAACTATAAAACTTATCTTGCACCATCTGCGAGGTCTTTGTTTCAAATAAACGCAGCACATTTCTGTGTAAAGCATTATTTAATTGTGTGTATTGATAGTATAAAGAACGCATACTAGTTTGCATTCAAGATTCTATATATTCTAATGTCGTTTATACTGTTCAAACACTCTTAGCATTAAGCGCATTCTATGTCATTAACCGAAAATACATTTCGATGATGAGACCATTATGTTTTTGCAAATTCTAATGGACAAGGTCGCGAGGAAAATTTGCAACGAGTTGTAACTAATGCGTATCAAGAAACGCGCAAAGTACATTTCAACCATTTAACGTGCTTTTTTGTATCGCATATATTCTCCTATTGTATTGCTTACTTATTCTGACGTGTTTTGTGTGCATACTAAGGTGTAAAACCCCGCATGATTTTTTTGAATCATAATTTAAACCGTAAATAGACCTAGAAAGAATTAGATTGATAGTTAATTCGAATGGGTTAATGCGTAACTATTACTGCTCGTGTATAAAATGTAAAGTAAAATACAATAAAAGTCATACATAATATATAAAATAATATTATATTTTGAGTACAATTAATTTCACAGAATTCAAAATATTTATAATACACAGCCAACAATAGTTATATTGCGGAAAGAAACATAATTAAAAGTTTAGCTCGAATCCATGACGTTCGGTTTGAGCCCCGAATTTATCTGCTGCAACATCACAGTGAGAGGTAACTTTTATGCCGCTGTTCATATATATCGCATTATGGCTCGTTGTGAGTTGCCCATATAATGAACCAACAGAAAGATGTGTAGTTTCAAACTCAATATATAAAATAGCTTGAGAGATTAGTTTTGCGTGAAGAAAACCTTAACGTAAATGTCATCATACATGCATAAAATAACAAGATTTGCAATTACAAATACCACAGTAATATTTTTTGGGCAGTGCCTTTTTATGACACTGAACACAAAATGCGTATTGTAATTTAACTGTCTGAAGTCGATACAGCGATAAGGATTTGCTTGCCAAACAAATGTTCACCTGATATTTCGAAATTCAAAAAAAGATATTACGTTATAAAACTTTTTTAAATGTCTTGAGTTTTCATTTTATGTCTGCCCATATACTGTGATTATATGTGTAAATTAATAACGTTTATATGATAGCTTGACTGACATAACACTTTCAAAAACGCAATTGTATGCGTTTCATCTGATACCCTTCAAGCATTTAAGAAAAATGTTATCTTATGTGATATGGTTAATATTAATCATTTTATTATATATCTGGTTGTGTGCAGTTCCCACCTTTTATGTTGATAGCATGCATGTATACATGTTCGTTGTTTTAAAGTAACTTACCAACACGTTTTAATATAAGCATGAACACTAATACGACAATCAGTAGGACAAGTATTTTCAATGCCGGTGTTACCTCAGCACAGCGTTTGCTGCATATTAATGAAGTTCCTTTTACCTCACAAACTGCGTATACTTGCATAAACCTCACATAGCTGTTAAAGTGTGCTATGTTCGCAATTGTTTTCACATTATGATTGTATTGCCTTTAGCAAAGAAACTTCGTCTGATATTATATTCGTTATATAAGTATAACATGATACTTTGTCTGCAGCCTTTTTATGCGGAGAATGATGCCAACCATTCTTGCAGATAAGTAAATATCGTAATTATTCAAGACACTAAATCAAAGAAAGCACATGTCTTATAAATCCGCAACAAAAAGTTACCTAATAACGTTTATGTTTGCCCACGGCAAGCATCTCATACGGTGCGTTACTTTATTGCATCAGTATATGCGGACAAAAACACATAACGTTGATGCGTGTACATGGCAACTACCTGTTTCAAATGTACTTAACTGTATCGTGTAATGCGAAACCATTTAACAAATATCGCTTCATGGCCTTTTTGTATGACAATTAAAATGAAATATGAAACGAAAGGGTTTTGAATTACTTGAACAAATTGTTTTTGTGAATCTTTATATTTTTTTAATAGTACATTCATATAGCATACACCTAATTATGGATACACGATGTTATCTTGTGTTTTGTTTTCAAGAAAAATAACGGTTATACCACCGACAACAAGACTCTGTGATTCTATCATAATGCAAATTATAATGTACAATACCGTGTTGAGACTCCGTCTCGATTTGTACCTAAGTGAACTTTTCTAATTTGAATTAACGTTACAATTGTATTCAGTCGGTAAAGTAAAGGCAATCCAAAAGTGAGACTATATATGAATACAATAACGAAAATGCATTTGGGCGTGCTTCCCGAGTTACTCCATGTGAATATTGTAAGAGTTGCATTATACATGCAAACTACGACTTGAGCACGCCTATATATTTCTGAAATTGTCAAACGCATCAAATTATCAAAAGCGAAACATTCTCATGAACTTTAGGATTTTACAATGTATAAGTGTAATAATATTATTATAAGATAACTTTACAAGAAGGTTTCCTCATGTTTTACATCAAAGAAGTTTTACTTAAAAGTAACCAAAATCCATTTCCAACAGTTAAAAGTTACAAATGCACAAGTATAAATCCTGATCGCACCGGTTCATCTGTTTGCTTGTAAGATTGATTACACGATGCCTTAATAAGTAAACTCCATTACAAACTATAGGCCTTATACATAATATACTGTATATCAAGTTAACTGTTTAACTTTAAGCAATAAGAATTGTTCAAGTATTCATCTTTAGACACAAATCTATCTGTTCAATATAACATCTCCCTATCAGTAAAGACATGGATGTTCTTCCGTAGACAATCTTTCTAAGTTGCGACGAATACTTTATTTTTCAATGCATAATTTCTTCAAAAGGTTGTTCTCTTATCCTGTTTACAACTTTCCAATCATGCATGGTGATACATTTCAAATAAGATTAAGCTTTATCAAAATGTGAATCAACCTTTCCATACTTTATATATAACTAAGAATAAATTTATTTCCGCATGCGTAACCTCAAAGTGCCATCAGTAGACACTTTACTGCTCATGGCAATATAATAAGGAGTAAATTGAAATTCCGTTCTGCCATTTGCGTCAATTAGACACCAATACTCCAGGAATGATCATAAATGAGTCGATTCGAATTCATTTTGTCGTAACATTAGACAACATGTCAATATATAGCTAACATTTAAAGCAATGTGTTTTTTTGTATATCTCAGTTGCGGCAATAAATGAATGCACCGCATGCACGGATTAACATCTTCGTGGAGATTTACGTCATGTTGAGTCTGCATGTTGCTTTTTTGCTTGATCGTATGTTCATTAAATATATACTACTTGTACATTAATTATATATTTTACAGTGAAACTGTTAAATGTATAAACCGAGGTATGCGCATAAGTCTACACATCATGCACCAAAATATACGCATTAAAAAACATATAGTCATAAAAGAATTTTGAAAAGAAAACAAGTTTTAATTTCATTTGTATGTGTAATACGTTAACAGAAATTTCCTTTAAATGTAAATGTGCGAACAATATATTATCTAATCGCTTGAACAATACAAAAAATGTGTAGACACATTCACACTGTCGCCAGCTATGCAAATGAATGTGGAGACGCCTTAAAACAGAGACCCATGCGGGTACTAACATATTATTAATTTGTTATGACACATTTATGATTGTTTAGCAAAATTACGTTATCTCACAAATACTTTGTAACAATGTTAAATCGTGTAATCGATTTTTTCTATATATAGGCTCTTGTCAACACAGTGTCCAGTGTGTTGCAATATATTTTATAGTGGTGGAAGTCGTAGTGTCATTAAATGGTGGTGACAATTGCACTTTACGGCATAGTATTTGTGCTTCCGTTGCCTTAAATATTCGTAAATATTAACCAACTTACTTAAACAAAGCAACAACATGTTTTTTTAATACGTGACTTGATTTCCAACCAACCAAAACGTTACAATTATCTGTTTTTCTTGAATAACACTATTTACGTCCAGAATAGCTTCAAATTACAGTAATTTTGAACTTCAAATGTGGTTGGAATAATTGATGTCGACTTTTGATATGAGAAAATATGGCATCAACGAATCTTGCTTTTCCAAATAATTGTTTTTCAAACAATACATCAGAGCTGGTATTAAAGTTGGATAATACAATTGTTTGTGTGTCTCTTTTCTACAATCTATGGTTCGAAATGCATTCATTCTTGTAATTGTTATAAACCCGTTGTTTTTAAAACATTATTTCTTATCCAACTCATTACTCTTTTACTTTACTCCGTAAAGTAAGCAAATGATACAACAAGTGTTAAACGACACCATTACTAAATGATCATTGTTGTAAGTAATCACGGCATTGTTATGTTAACTGACTGACTTTTAATTTTGAAAACGAATAATAACAACATTCCGACGTTAACGACCACGCAACTAGTAATATAATAATCGTCACATTCATTTTAACTAGTCAATAATGAATATGTAATGCTTCACTTTGCAATTTCACATGGAAAATTGCTCTCAATTTAGGCTATGATGATGGAATATCGTATAGCATGAGGCTCTGTTAACATTGGCCGATTTATTAAGAACAACAGGAACAAGTTGGGAAATAACACAAGAAAAAACATATAACCCTCATTCACATCGTACCAGCCCTCCTCATTGGATCGTTAGTTAAACGAGCTCAATTTATATAACCCTCAAGAAGTGCTGGACAGTGACTGTGTTTTTTTAATTTATAGAAGTTTGAATTTGTTGGCTGTTTATGATTATTACGATCATTCTCAATATATCTTGTTTCCATCGGAAACTCGGTCTTGTTTACTCCAGCCTGGTGTAATAAGTATTGGAATAACATAACACTTATTTCTATGTGCGTGCTTAGGGTTTATTAGTCGGTTTAACAAATGTGGTATAACTCGCTTCTTTGTGAAAAACATGTAAAATATATTTTAAGAAAAACATGAACAACAAATTCGTATTTCCATATAGAAACTATTAACATAACAAACGCGTGCGCATAGTAACAAGACTTTGCAACCAATAAGACGAGACACATTGTACATTTTTCCTTGACCTAAAGCTAGCCAGTAATTTGTCAACATATTGTCGATTGATTTAAATACAGTTTGTGTTGGTATGTCCAAGCGTTAACCTTTAACGATAAATTGACGTATACAAAATGTTTTTTGTAAATATATGACCACTATTAAATGTGTTTGAATAAGTAAGAGGGCCGATAAAATGGATGTACATGCTACACCACTTTAATTTAAAATCAATGCATACACGTTTATAAAGGAACATTTAATACTCATATAAAAGTAGACTCTTTTCGCACATGTATTCATGTTTTGTTAATTGAATGAGAATAAAATCAAGATTCATGGTTCTCGTTATTCAATTTCACAAAAGACACTCCAAACGCGATGTGCTTACATCAAAAGCAAATTCCTGAATATTCATTATTAATTATAAAACACACTATTATCTGAGCGCATTTATGCATGGATGGAGAATATAGTACATACCAGTACATATAAATGTTTTTCTTTATGGATAACCGGGCTTACATAAAACACATTCGCTGTATTTTTAGGAAATACATTGAGCCTGTCTACATTAATCAAACAGAATTCCCGTTCACGAAAAACATAAGTATTCAATTAAAGAAAATAACAGAGCTTCAATTTACCAATTACACAACTTGGCATATATAAGCTGAACTTGTTTATTCATTTGCAATGTCAACTAGCAGACGCAGTGTCCTTATATTTTATGTTATTGCCTTAAAGTGTTCTCAAAATAGTCGATTTATGTAGAGCAAAGTCTCACATGTTCAGTAAACGAAAATGGGATTCAACAGTCCGATTTATAGATGACTTCGTGTACTTTACAAAATGGAAGGCATCTGGTTCTTCAACCTTAATTGTCTTTTAAAACTAAATTTATTAATCTCATTTTCGGATTTAAGTTTATTCGCATTAAGCTCTCAATGATAAGGTGTTTTGCAACGTTTTGCATTTATACATCAGTGTCAAAACTAATTGCCCATTAGTAAAAATGATTCGAAGTCATCCTCTTTATTTCTTTAAAAAAAAGGTGAACATGCATGTTGATTTAACAATAATATAAATTGTATTATATATAAATTGCACAATTTCAAACCAAAGGCTTAACAAAATCTGAATATTGTACAATTTAATATGAATATTTAAATTAGATATAATGTCTTCTGACATAGCACAATATTTAACGTCATTCGAGGCGATGGTGCAACGAACAGACCACGGTGTAACTACGCGCATCCAAGCGGTTCATTGATGATTTTCCGGATTGATCCGCTCTGGTTGATATGTTGTCCTGGTTTTTCCGACTCTCTTTGAAATGACGCTTCATTTGATACGTACAGTTCTTAATTGTGCTGCGTATATTTCAACCATAAGTTTCGTTGCTTTCACGACTTCTATTGCAAAATCGTATTATATTAATTATTAATAAATGACGTAGTATATTTCCTTCCGTTAATAAGTCACATCCTTTACTCTTGTGTTAACAAAATACAATTAATACAATGACGTTGTTTTTAATAAATACAGACGTTTAGTTGATTTAAACTCTTTAAATGCAGATTTAACTACAATTACTGTTCCTGGTATGTTGCATTTGGCAATTATTTTGGCAACTGATATCATTGTACGTATCAATTACATGTACACATATGAAGACTTCATCTCCGTGTAGGTATTAATTTCGCTTGCAAGAAGCATTTCTCCACGCAAACATGTACCATTTAACTGACCGTATTTTAAAAATAATTATGCACTATGCTTGTATGATTGATTAAAATTAAACATGATTAAACATGTTGTAAATGTTTCCTAAGACAATTCTTGATAATGCATAAAAAAGTCGCTTTATGACGTGTTGACAACAAGGTCGCGTCCGATAGTCGGCCCAAAATGGAGATTCTATGAATTTACTGGTAGCATTCAATTATGTATATNATTAAAGCGATCAATTAAAATTAAAAGAATAGCCTGTCCTTAATCAAAACACCGACAGTGCGATCACGGAAAAGAACAATAAAAAAATTAACGCAATGACATTTACCCGGGCCCCTGGCTTATGACACCTAACAAGGGATATTGACACATCACTATTGGCAACCTCGGAGCAGACGGAGAGGGGACACATGGCTTCTGCACTGTCGGAGCGTGAATACAAAAATACTGGTTTTGGGGTGGCGATTTTTGGGGATTTTACGTTTTATTTCTGTCGCCCCATTACCTACGCCCCTGTAAACGCTGTAATATTTATGACCATGGAACACATCCCCAGTCCGTTTACTGACATAATGACATATCGTCCCAAAGACTCAACTTGGCGTAAACCTATTTATTTTGGCTCGACTGCATCGACAGCCTAAGGCTTATTTGAAGCGCTCGAGTCTGTTTCCTGGGACTAGAACCAGTACTTGGTGTCTATGAGGGAGATTTAAAGAACGCTCCCACAGTGGAGATCGAACCCGTGATTCCATATCCACTACGACATGGCGACCTTTTTGAAAGACTCAACTTGTTCAAGCGAATTGCAAATAGGAGGACAGTTATCGATGTACCAAAGGTCTTACCTCAGTACTGACAAATATAACAATCTTTTTCCTCTGACAGACTTTTACAAATGTGGGGAAGATATTGACGCTGGGTAGGACAGACGTGATTATTGAAATATTTGATTGGTTGACTTGGTTATCTTTATTAACGTGAAAATACCTCGCATGTATTTATGGTATTCGTAAACGATATTTTAGATATTATTAACTCGAATATTATCGATAAATTTTCAATCAATGAACTTAAATTATTTTTAATACTTTACGCGGATGATCAGGTTTTATTCGCAACATCACCCACCGCTTTACAATCCATGCTAAACAATATCGAGGTATACTGTTACACATAGAAATTAAAGATAAATACAGCAAAAACAAAAATAATAATATTTGAAAAAAGTACAAGGCACGCAAATATTGACATATTTCTGTATGGCGAAAAGCTTGAGGTAGTCTCGTGCTTTAAATATTTAGGAGTTTATTTTTTCAAAAACGGAAACTGGAACAGAACTCAAAAGTGCATATCAGAACAGGCGTCAAGGGCAATGCATAAACTATTTTCCGTTTTTAATCAGTATGAGTTTCAAACACAAGAAACAATAAAATTATTTGACGTATTAATAAGTCCAATTTAAAACTACTCAGATGGAGTATGGGGTCAACATGAAGCAAAAAACATTGAGCAAATCCATTCGAAATGTTTAAGAAAATTACTATGAGTAAAAACATCAACTAATCTAATGGGTCTATATGGCGAACTTGGAAGAAAACCTATGAATGTACACCGAAAATTTATTATGTTTCGCGACTGGATAAAAAAATTAAACTTGCAGGAAAATAACATAATAAAAAGGGTTTATCTCATGCGAAAAATGGACGCAGAAAATGGAGTCAATGAACATAAAAATAACTGGGCATCACAAATAAAAGAAATGTTGGAACATATAGGCCTTGCGGAGTTATGGATAAACCAAAACATTACTAAACCATCACTAGACACCATCAAACTCAGGATACTAGATCAATTCAAACAGAACTGGCAAAGTAATATTAATCCATCCGGAAGGCTAAGCACTTGTTGTATTTCAAAAGTAATTTTGAATTCGAATCATACCTAAAATCATAAAACAAAGTAAATATAGAATATCATTAAGTAGATTCAGACTATCTTCACACAAACTGAAAATTGAACAAGGGCTTTATTATAATATAAATAGAGAAGACAGAAAATGCAAAATCTGTAATTTACATTTAATTGAAAACGAATATCATTTTATCCTAACGTGTCCCTTATATTCTCACCTAAGAAGAAAATATTTAAACCGTACTATTGCAGATGGCCAACGATAATAAAATTTAAAATCCTTATGTCCACAAACAATAAAAGTGAACTGATAAACATAGCAAACTATATATATCACGCAAACAATTTAAGGGAAGAACTTGTTAGTGATAAATCGATCAATGAATTCACTCATCATACACTATCGATTTTTTTCATATACCTACTATTATATATATCTTGTTTATTATTAAATAAAATCTTTTGTATATGCATACTTATGTCTGTCTAAAGTATTCATGTAATTATTCATATTTACGTGTTTTGTTTGTCTCTTACTTTGTTAAAATTGTTCATTAAACCTTTAAGCTTTTTTTAATATGTCAGAGTCATATCCACATTACAGTGTTTTACATTCAATAAATTAATAAATAAACACTGACATTTTCAGATTTCAGACTATTTATCAATTTCAATACGATTAATAGTTTTCTTCCTCCTCTATCAAATACCTAATACAATAATCTGAACCAGAAGTATATGTGTATTCACTATTGTAGGCTAGAAGCTTTATTGTAAGCTTTATTGCTGAAATAAATGTTGTTGTTGTTGTTGTTGTTGTTGTTGTATTTACGGTATAAGAGATTATGTAGTTGCTTGCTACGCTTGTTTCGTATATTCGAAACTACAGTACATGTACTTGTGTTAACAGGTCAATAAAACTTTGTTTTTTCCACATACCATGTTTGTTTTCGCTTTAGATTTTCAAAACTGTATACCCTATACATGGATTGTACACAAACTGCTTTTTTCAAGTTGTCTTGTAACATCCTTATTCATTATCAGACAGTCGAAATGAAGCGATGTGAGCAATCCCCAAACCGTTCAGCAGCGTATGTTATGTATGATTATTATGTTCCTTAAACAAATGTTATATGGACTATGTAAATGAAATGAAATATATGACAAAACTTCGCAATTCATAGTGTTTTGTTCTTATAAAGGTTCTTCAAAAACTGCATCATAACTTAAACTTGTCGTATGATGTTAAATTAACGGGCTCCCAACTCCAACAAATCATCGGAGTCTCGAATGTTTACGAACAGCCCCAGATAGCGTTCTAAATACCTCGCCTGTTTAATATTAGTTCCATAGCGCTGTGTTCAATGTAGAAACTGTTCAAAATGATATAAGATAAAGTTCACACCATTTCAAGGCCAAATAATGTAAAGGTAGCAACCGTTCAGTGTCATTGTAGGTAAGGGCAAAACCAGTTAAAAGGTCATATCATTTCATGTTCAAATCAGCTCTAGGTTATCAGGGTTAAGCTCAGCTTCATGTCGATCATCGTCACAAAAAGCTTTAGAAATATAACGATAAACGACGTGTACCACTATCATCGCTTGAGTCTCAGGAGTGTTCACATCCGAACTGGTTTACAGATTTTAAGAGTATTGTCGTTACATGTTTGTGCAGCTACATTTTTGACGATTTGTTAAGCGTATGTTTTCCATTTCAATTGTTCGCGTGTGTTGTACAATTAATAGATTGCATCTGGGTTTATTCTGCGCGGCCAACACCAAGAGGCTTGTACATGAGGTTAGGGGTCAAGTGCCACGAGGTTATGGGTACTGTGCGAATTACAGGAGATACTCTCGTTTCAGAAACGATCTTGGGCTTTAAAAGGCTCCGTGTGAAGCACATAGCACACTGCACCTCGGTTTAACGTATCATGTCCAATACTAAATAGGTTATGGCTGAACGGTGGATCAAACGTGCGATCTAGGAGTTGTGGTGCCAGTCTTACCAATCATTGCGTCAAATTCTACTCAACTACCCGTACTTGTTGAATTATTACCACTTTTGACAGACATTATGATAGATTGGTCCTCTACACAATTATATAAATCATTATGATACAAATGGGACATTGGTTGCCTCGACAACTGATTGATAACAATTGTTAAAAAATAACGGCCTCGTAAGGTCAACTATACTTCAACGTTGCATTTGATCGATAAACATCGCCGCCGGAGGGCTTGGCTTTTTCGGCGTAAGCTGTATTAAGCCAGCTTTTCACCTTACCTGACCTTTGTAAGTGTCCAATAAAATTCAAATAAAATTTCCCGCGGCTAGGTACGAATGAATACACTTCATTTATTCCATTGGCTGATTTGAGTATACCACCAGAACATTGGAAACATATCCGCGTCTTTGTAACACTGTTTTACTGCATGAAACAATTTTATCTCTAATGAAAAGGCTTAATAGATAGAACAGTTTTACACTCAATTCTCGACATCAATACAGTTTGTGCGTGCACCTTTTATTTTCAGAGGATTGCCAGGGCAAAAGCGTTTATACTTAAAGGCTATGTTCTCATATTTAGTACTTACTTCCATATTCCTGTCAACATGTTAACATGTAAAAGTATAAAGAGCAGTGGAAGCGAGGCCTCACTTTAATGCATTGCATTTCAACCCGCGAGGTATCGGGTCAATTCGCGGCAAGTGTGTGAATGTCAGAGTTTATATACAGGTCATCACCGGAGTTCGCGGCCAGTAAAATAATCGTTATATAATAAAGACGCTATCCGTGAACTAGGTGACCTGGAATTTTCTTTAGACCAGAAATATGTTAAATAAAGATATTCAGCAATATAATTATGGTATGTCAATAATAGATTCTTAATGTGTTTTCAACAATACAATGATAAATATTATTTTTGATTAATTTTACATATAATGTATTAAGCATGAGCGCGATGATTCTCGATACTGTTAATAATCGAATCAAATAGCAATGCCCGACAAACCATTAAAACAGGTTTGTTCGAAGAACGCGCCTATAAATACGGATACTTCGCGTGTGGCCGGTTGACTCGTATGTTTTAATTTCACTTCCATTCTTCTTTTGGCTTTCTGTTTTGTATCTATAGGTATATGACCAGTAATATGTAATAATGTAAAATAAGCCGCGAAAGCTCCGCGTAACATCCCGTACTGCATGTGATGCAGCTAAGAACTGCACAGAAAAAGACATTCGCTATCCTTGATCTAATTCATTGAACTATCAACGCCGTATATCTTTTTTTAAAGATATTTCTTGTTTGCTTATATGTCCAGAGATCACGATACAATTTTGTGTATTGTGTCAACCTTATTTTCCTGTTTTAATTATAAAACATCAGAAAATAAACTTTCTCTGTGAACATATAACAACAATGATCAATGTAAATGTTTGGTACAATTGTAATGCAGACTGATGGCAACTTTTATCCGTAATCTCTTAAAAACAGCACAATATATGGAATCTGACGTTATTGGGTAAACATGGCTTCGTTTATTGAATGGTTACACTTACGTTTTGAAAATACACAAACTAATTATGCCACAAGTAAGGAATAGACAGTGTGCCTATACGAGTTGTATTCTTACATCTGTACACATCCTTTCGATGTCTATTTGAAGAAGGTCATCACTTGAAGGAGTTGCAGATATAACATGACGGATGCCGTGCACACTGGGACTTTACGACCATTAACACCCGAGTCCATGTTGTTGACAACGGCAGTTTCGTTGAAACCTAATGACGTAACAAGACAAACAACTATTTTCCAATATGGATAATGCCTTACAATTATCATGACTTTTTTTTTTAAATCTCAATCCTTAAATATTCATGTACGTAATAAATAATGTTAAAATGTTTTAAATTTTCAAAATAATGTTAATGCATTCTCTTCTCAACCACCTATCCACACGAACAGTACTTGTAATGCTAGTTTGAAAAGAAAAGTAAAATTATCTATCTCAAATGCTTCTAACAATAGTATTTTGTTTAAAATTGGTATGTATAACCTCGGCAATCACAGTAGTATCGGACTTAAAAATCCTCACACCCTACTGGGTAGTTTGTCATATAATCGCACAGTAAACCCTGTTGTAACTAACATTCCAATATCGTGCCGGTATAATTACATGCCATCCATTGTTACGCATTCTATACTGGATATGATGCCATAGGCACAAAACATGCCTTTATCTGCCCCTGTCATGAACTCGTGTTGACTTTGACATTGATCATTGTTTATCCATTTGGATCATTTGCTAGTACACGAAGCTACAGAAGAAGACACAATTTAATTATTATTTTTTTAAACGAACATCGTCGATCTTCCAGTCGCATTTACTTTTTCTGACTTTTTTTTTTTTATAATAAATCCACGAAGGAATCAACAAACCTATCATTTTGTAACATTAAAGCGTACATAAGTACAACTTTTACGCTCTGAAGACTGAACTATGAAAACATAGAAGATATGTACGGAGCTACGTTCTAATCAATCCATATAGCACACATCAAATTGATGTAGTATTTGCTATAGAAGTGCAACTTGCGAAACTGTTATAAGGGGAGACGCTCTTTCTCATATCACCAACTATAAACACCAAAATGATTAAAACTTGTTTCTCTTTCTCAGAACGGTCATTGCAAAGCATTGGGCTTTTTGACCTGGCCTTGAGCTACGCATGATGCATAAGACCTATTTTCGTATGACGCGGCTAAAATGATCCTTCTACTTCACTTGTCTGATGCTGAATAAGAATATACTATAGGATGTTTGTTAATATCGGTACATGGCCTAATTTCATTTCATTAACGGATATAGAAAAAGCCACGAATAAACTTATATCTAAGTTTTTTAAAACCAATACATTCTAGTTAAATTAATATTTGACCATACACTTAAAGCAACAGCTGTTGTTATAATTTTATGGTTTAATTGTCAGATTTTATGTTCAGCTCGTGGTGCTGTTTTCAATCCTGACTTACTTTCATTATGCTTATAGTATTTTACTGTCATAAGAGAAAAAAGAAAGCGTTTGCGTATTTTCTTTGATAATAAATGCATATAAATAAGACCTTTTTACAAGAAAATTGGAAACTACCATTACCAACCTTTTACTACGTGTCCTACGCACCAAACCCATAACATTAAAATGATGTAGCTGCGAGTGTCCATAATATATTTTAATGTAGTATCTCAATTAAAAATTCAATTCCGTATATCGCTATAATGTGAAATAGCAAACTGTTGCAGTACTTTGTTCTTCGCTAACATATATCCGTTTGTTTGGCATTCATGTATTATAACGGGCTATAGAGGAGACACTCAACATTCACGACTTGGCGAGATTAACGAACATACTAATCTTACTTTGAATCCATACCACCAACGTTGATGGATAAACATATTTAAAACGATATAAAAGGTTTGATTCAACATGTGATCGAGCAGATCCACGTGCATTCAGTTTGTGTCAGGCACCCTTTGTGAAAACAAATACACATATCTGTCATTTATTTCATTTATGAGTGCAAGCATTAACATTGTGTCTGTGTTGATGTAACACATGATCGCTCTTTGGAACATATTTTGATCTACTATATTATTTTAAAGGTGCAAATGCTTGGGTTATGAAAACAATGAAATACTAGGAGCGATACAACTCGATGTGTACACGATGCTATGTAAATGGATACAAATGGCCTCAAGTTACTGGCAAAATAAAGTATTTAATAAATAACATTAATCTAAACTGTGCTTATATTTATGTCCAAAGTTCAATTTTTAAGGATTGATTAAATACCAACGGAGTCATGTATAAGCATGTATCGAACAGACATACATCAATTCATACTTTAAACATTATTTAATTGTTCATATGTGACTTATCAACATTATATTAGAATTGGTACATCCTCATTGTTGTAAAATACTAGTATTTCTTGTTCTTTATGTCGAAACAATCGTGGTACTAGAAATAAATAACAACAACAACCATTATTTTTTTGCATATTATCCCCACCATTCTTTTACGCCATAGCTTATGTAACAAAACCAAAATATCCAGTCTGAAAAGAACCAAATATGCATACCACTCAATATTCCCAAACGCATACTCTGCAAAAAATAACTACAACGTGCTAAACATAATTAGTTTTGACTAATACAGAAAAAACTGAAATCGCATAATTCCATAAAGAGATACATGGTATGAAGCGAATGCCTGTTAAACCTTAGGTTTTGATACGTGAACACGGATACGACATTCCTAAGCTCAACTTGTTTAAATAATCTACATAATCACAACTATTAATTGAGGCGATCAATCGGGATAAAACAAAAACAAATGTGGTCAATTTATTTGGTTGACAATTGAGAACAGTTCAGTGTAAATTGTATTATCAAAGGGTTATTTAGACAAATAATAAAACCTATGCTTTCCGACGGTTGTATAAGTGAATTATGGAGATACTGAAATAAAGAATTGATAGATAATATAATTAAATCAACACATAATTGTTGCCGTAATCTGTTGTCAATACCGTTAGAATGACCAAACAAATGTGTCCCACTCTTTTTGTCCCTTTTTGATTTGTTTATATTCTCATAAATGCAGGCATATCTAACGCCTTTTTTCGACTTTCAACATGTTGTTTTCGAAAACAATTATACTAGATATTAACATCATCTTATTTTTGTATATTACAAATTATATGAAACATGTTAAATAGATGATGAATGGATGATTGGAAATAAGTACTTGAGTTGAAAATGTAAATCCTAATCTGCAAAGTCAAACATATAACAATTTTCCCTGCCCTTTTTTCGTACTGTCACCCGCTAAAACATTAACCCAACCATTGGCCAGTTGCCTCGAAGACAATAGGATTATTAAATGAATGTCTCCTCTGATAATGATATGGACATTAGTTATTCTTATGCGTTATATATTGATTAAAATGAGTGAGAGTTTTTGATACATAATGCTAGGCCCAAGGTAATACAGTATCTTCCAAACAAGACAAATACACTCTAGACAACGTGCTTATTATTGAAAGCATTTTTATAATTGTGTTTTGAGACTTGGTTATTATCAAAGTCTATAAACATAAATGAATTGGTATCTCAATATGATAACATATGAACATTATGCAAACGTACCTGCCGAAATATGAACGACACATTTTCTAACAATATCTTTGAGATCTCATTTTGTAGTGAATCTGTTGTTCCTATGTAAATATTGGTAAGTGTAAGTGTATAGGCATACGTTTATGTATGTTTGCTGATTGACGATTGTGCAACGCCATTAGATATGGATGGTATATGTAGAATTAGGCGTGTAATAAAATATACAAGTTTCAAGTTAATGTATCATTATCATTTCAAAGTCAACGTATTTTTCATAAGACTTAAACCTCTCTTCATGTTTCCTTATACAGTGTCGACATATCGTAAACAGTTATATAATATGAGGCAAAACAATATACGTACATCTGTTTATTCTTTTTTTTTAAGCATGTGTTTTTTTTAACTACGTTTTCGTGTACATTTAAGAATGTTCTACGTTTAATAAAAGAGAAATATTGCTGAATATTGAGTTCCTTTAAAGCGAAACTAATTTGTTGACATGTAAATGGAACAATATATATATCAAACAAATCAATCCAATTAAACATATAATACAAATTGGCGTCTGTTGATCAATTTGGCCTAGATATGATTCAATTCCGGCTCACAACAAGACATGATGCATTAAAAGTATGTCATGTCATTAAAAGTCGACATGTACATGGAACAATATATATATACATTGGTTTGTCGTATAAACGCCATGGAACTCGGGGTTCTTAATTCCCATTTGTCTTCAATTATGAGTAAGTTTGCAAATATAAACAATATGCATATGTCATCATACCAAATTCTATGTTTAATTGGATTGAGTTGTTTGAAATATATATATATATTTCAAACAACTCAATCCAATTAAACATAGAATTTGGTATGATGACATATGCATATTGTTTATATTTGCAAACTTACTCATAATTGAAGACAAATGGGAATTAAGAACCCCGAGTTCCATGGCGTTTATACGACAACCAATCGCGACACTTTATTTTCGAATCTACATCTGTATTCAGACAGATCCTACAAATGAAATAGAAAATAAAAAATATATTATAGTAGTAGGTTTTCATGCAACTTCACACGATAGCTTTAAAGGTTGTTCAAATTTGCCTGCTGCAAATGTAGGTCAACAGGGCTAACATAGATCTTAAAAATACAACTTCAAAAATCTTGTCGGAAACAGCAAGGTCAAAGTTCACCCCGCCATAGGCGCTTTATGTTTGCCTTATATGAACATAGTAACACTTTATAAAAAAACGCAAGGCCTAGAGGTTTGGTATTTTGTATATGGCATGTAACATGGTTTTGTTGCCCTCTATCAAGTTTTTTTAAAGCTTGCACAGAGGGTCAAAATAACACGCCCTGTGGATACCTTTTTTTATTAAATGTACTTAGTGAAAACTAAAAAAAAATATCCGAAACTGTAAAGCCCAGAGGTTAGGTTTTTGGCATGTAGTATTGTTTCTTACACATAATTCTTCTATCTTTAATAGTTTATTGATATCGTACCAAAGCTTCTATGGAAGACCCCCGAAGATAACGATAAATGAGTAGATCTTTGTTGAATTAAACCACTTCGTTCCACTTGTTAAGATCAGACGATCAATTATAGCGTCACCGGAGCGGGTATTCGAAATCAAAACGAACATTTCGGTTAAACTAATAAAATATTCACAATAAGATGCTTGTTCAATGATGACACTGATCCCCTTACTAATATTAGTTGAAAAAACACCAACCATGAAATAAAAACGATCTGAAAAAATCGTTGCTTGTAGCTGTCATTTGAAATTTGTCGGTTTCATGTCTAAACTATTCTATATTTGTGATTCAAAGAACTACAATGTAATTACAGTCAATATAATCTGACATATCTGCATATCAAGCCGTACTTTTACTTCAGCTTACAGATCATTGCCTTATTGTGTCATACTGTCATTTGAAGACGATCACAATAGTTGACCTTGGTATACCGGTAATGTATGAGCATTTATCAGTTTAATGTGTACAAGATTATAAATTAAAAAAGTAAATAAGGATAAGTCAGACTTTAAATTGTTAGCAGGTCGTACAAATATACATTTCAACACAAGGTCAGTGTATCAATATCAGCTCAATGAAGCCTTCTCGAAACCCATCGCACACAGAGGCTCGTAGATATTATGACGTACAACGTAAACGACGGGAATGCCGGACCATCGTCGCCTGAGTACGAGCTCGGTTCTCTGGGAAGCTCGTATGAACGGGTATTCGTTATATACGGCCAAGATAAGATGGTGCAGGAAGCGTTCGTGGGACAACCTGAACATATAGTGCACATTGCGGCAGTAGAGGACAAGTTGCTGCATGTTAAGATGAAAAATAAACACAAACACAAATGATCGCAATGTTCAAAAAGCATAAGCATCTAAGCTTGGAGAAGCGTTGCGTTAAATTTAATACCGTTCGTCTATTACTGTTTATGCATAACAACAATAATACCAATAACGAGACCTGTTTGCTGGTATGCTGTAGGTCTGCTTCCGTTGTATACCAAACTGTTAACACGCTTTTAACGCACGTTAAACATATTTGCTGATATAATATACGAGTAATGCGTACACTCACCATCACAGTCGCAGTAGTAGCGTATCTTGTAGTCCGAACATGGGACCGGGAAATTATCTGCGTTACTGCAAACCAACCCGTGCTCGATATCACACTTGACAATTTCGCCAGCACTGTAGGAAGGAATGCCTTCTGAGGTCACGCACTCTATGCGGTTAATGACGCCCCCGACGCAGAAATCTTCCTTTTCTCTTTGGCTGAAGCTCTCAAAATCACCGTCGCCAATGACTGGTTTGTCTCTGTTGATCCAAGAGCTGAGGTGACTCTTCGTGCACTTGTTCACAGCCGGTAATAAGCCACTTCCGGTCGAAGGGTTTGCAATTGGAGAAGTTCCATATAGCCCTGAACCGGGTGAAGCCGTGGGAGCGCCTCCTCCTACAGAAATGTTACTTCATGCAAATAAGCCTGCTCATTCATCCATATACAGTAAAACGTCTTTACCTCGAGGTCCCACGGGGGTGACAGATATGATCGAGTTATCGAAGATATCGTTTTATTGAGGTGCCGATATTTGAAATATTTAATAAAATGTTTAAACATCAGTACTTATACGATGTCAACAAAATACTCTCACACTTCAATAATAAATACGTCTTGCTTTCCATAGTATAAGTTTATTGTATCTAAGTTGTCAGCATTGATCGATGTTTTAAATCGTGTTCAGACATTAACGCTTATAATTTAATTTAAATATAAAGGGAATCTCAACATTGCTAATTACGGTATTTAAATTATTCTAACTGACATGTGTTGAGATGACAACCTCTTAAACTTAGTCTATGACAAGGTGCGAACGATGTATCTCGTTGAAACACTCCCGATACACACTTGTGAATACTCTCCTGGAGTTATGGGGGTGAATGGGGCCGAATATGTGCCCGACATATCGATTTATGATTGCTCGAGTTAAAGGTGGTCAGTTCTTTTTTATTTATTTATGATTTCGCTGGATACGTTATTTAGGATAATAGTTGTCCATGACAATATATGAAAAAATACAAGTATTCGAGTTAAAATAAAATAGTATCACCACATTAGTAGCACTTGCAGTAAGGCAGCAAAACAGCTAAATATTTTGAAAAGAATAGGGGAAAACCTCTGTCGTCTTAGTAGACTGACCATTTTCCATTCATTTATCTTATCAAATTTCAGTTTCTGCCCTCTAACTTGGCATTTCGGTTCTAAAAGTAACACAGAAAAAATTGAAAAAATACAAGAAAGAGCTCTTCGCTTCGTATATGATGATTACAACAGCTCGTATGACCAATTACTTACAAAAGCAAACTTGCCTAGTCTATACATTAGAAGAACCAGAGTTATTGCACTTGAAACCTTCAAAATTATAAATAGAATGTCTCCACCTGTTCTAAATGACCTTGTTATCAAACGTGAATATCGTTATCACTTCAGGTATACCAATCTTCTTGAGATTCCCCAAGTCAAGTCTACTAAGTATGGTACCAACAGCTTCCGGCATGCAGCTCCAGCTCTGTGGAATGCTTTACCAGAAAGCCACGGGAAAGCAAGTAATTTTAACCAATTTAAAAGCTTTATGATGAACTGGACTGGCAAAGAATGCAAATGTTCTTCCTGTAAAGTTACATAGGTACATAAAGTTCTGGAGCTGCATGCCACGCTGTGTTTAGTTGCTTTTGCTGTCTCTGTTTTGCTTATGTATTATTTAGTATTTTATTCTGATTGCCTGTGCTTGCTTCTAATTTGTGTTTAGTGGCTTTTGATGTCTTTGTTTTGCTTATGTAGTATGTATTATTTTATTCTGATTGCCTGTGCTTGCTTCTAGTTTGCTTCTAGTTTGTTTCATGCTTTA
This sequence comes from Dreissena rostriformis, assembly GCA_007657795.1. Taxonomy (NCBI): domain Eukaryota; kingdom Metazoa; phylum Mollusca; class Bivalvia; order Myida; family Dreissenidae; genus Dreissena; species Dreissena rostriformis. The sequence goes on from VMBQ01009104.1 coordinate 25,411, forward strand.
TTTTGTTTCAAGCTTTATTTTGTTTTTATTGTGAGAAAGCTGCTGATCAGTTCATTTCGAATCTGATTCGAGGTGATATTCGTTCTTAGCACTTTTTTATCTGTCGCACTTTTGTGTTTCTTTTTGAATTCAGTTTCTTATTCTGTCGTCTTATTGCAGTTTTTAGTCCTACTAGCAGGTCTAGATCAGCAGCTTCCTACACAGTTTTTAATTGCCTCAAATTTTATTTATGCTTTAATATTGTCAAACTTATTTCAGTGTTGCATGTAATTTATTGTCTTAATTTGTGTTTCCACCCTTAAAAACATGTATTTGATCTTTCTTTTAGCTGTTTTACTCATGTTTTATTGCTTACACTTGTTGTTTAGTCGGTTAAAAAGCTTTGCAGCTTATGTTACTTGTTATATGTCTTGCCGACTCAAAATAAAATTAATTTATTTATTATTTATTTATAGTATACATACCACAATATTGACACTGATATCTTATCATGTAATCGTTGCATCCGACGGGGAAGTTTTCGGTCGACGAGCAGACGAGACCGTGTGTAATATTGCACACTGTACCAAAGTCGCCTGTACTGAAGAACGGAATGTTGTTGATGGTCTGACACTCGACAGCAAGAAGGGTTCCCGATCCACAGAATGCATATTTCTCCGCACCGGACATTCGTTCAATCTCGTCGGTGTCTGGTGAAGGCGTGTGTCTGTTGTACCAAGTGGACCACTCAGTCTTTACAACGCAAGTGGTCGTACTTATTGTAGGACTGCCTGAAATTGTCGGAGGAAATGAGGTGAGGGTCGAAGAGTCTGTATAGGCTGGCGAGGCAATTATTATTATATTATTATATTAATGCTACTTCAAAGCTGACTTACTTGTATTACGCCTTTTATGCTTAAGACACAAAACCTTACTATTGATGCAGGTCGTAGGGTGTCTTTTGATAATTAAATCAAATGTACCGATCTAATTCAAATATTATTGTGACGTGAACAAGTAAAAACTATTGAACGGAACAGCGGTATTCAGTTGTATTTGCGTAAAGATTTCAAAACGTGTATATGTCTATTTAGTCAATCTTACTCTTAGGGAGTAGTGTCAATCTCTGTTGATCCATTTGTTGAACATTTTGAAAAACAATTCTTAGTCTACTTGATGTACCCGTTCCCATGAAATAAAATGCAAACGTGCAGAGCTCCCAAACCCTGTTTAAGTCAAGATATTATTATCATGAAACGACATGCACGTAGGACTGCGTAATTATGAAGAAAATATCGCCAAGCCAGGGAATGTACCAATTACAATACCTCTCTAAAAAAGTACCTTTATGCTCTAAAAAGGGGACACGAAAAACATCTATAAATTTGTGATGTAGTTAAACGGAAGTGCAGCTTATAATCCCATGCCAACGTTGGGAGACAGACGTAGCCTTGATGCTTAGGGCTCTTACTTGTTTGTGGTTAGGATTGAGAATAAACGACAGTGTCTTACACATTTCGATAAGCCGGTGTTTAAAGATGTTCAGAAACTGCAAACTAGAACTATCAAAGGACAAAATCAGCATTTGCTCTGTGCAAACATAGTCAAAAGAGCTCTATATTTTACAGACTTAAGTGTTAAAGGCATTTATTAATGAGAAGCAGTGTAATATGGCTAATGAATCTTTCACCGTATCAATGTTTTTTTTCCGATGAAAAGGAAACAGGTAATCGTAAGACCACTTTAAAAAATTCCGGCATTGAATTACAATTAGTCACCGAAATATTCATGACAGCTCCAAGCAGATAACGTTTCAGCTTTACTGGCTACTCGTTAAAGCAAGAATATTTTTTTTAATGATATCTATATTAACAGTACGAATGTTCTGCCAGGAATGCTCATCAATTATTAATTTATATTGTGGTTGAAGTTTCGAAACGTACACTGAGATAATCAGAATCATCATCAGTTGGATATTAAGCAGTTCCATAAAATAGAATATTCAGTGACAGGAGCTTTAGTACTGTCGGACCTAAGCTTTGAAATGAACTGCATTTAATTTAAATACAACGTCGGTCCGTGAGCTCGTTAAAACACATTTTCAGAAATTTTCATTTCTTTTCTTTTTTCTATAGAGATTACTTTTAACTGCTTTAAAAATATGTTACCTTTATATTACCATTATATTATAAAAATATATATGTTACCAGAAACAACAAGAACCTGTTCATAAGTATATCCTTACGTTTTTGGGAACAGAAAAAATGTACATACATGAATTACTGTTATATTTCTATAAATAATTTATTTATTTGTACTCTGAAGTGTTTCTCGCTATACTTCTTATTGTCATGTTAATGTACACTTGTTCCTAGATAGATATCGGCAATTTTAAGTATATGTGCCTACGTTTATTTTATTTTTACTGATTGACGAATGTGCAATCCCATTGGATATGGATTATATATGGATTATATATGTAGAATTTGGCGTGCAAGCAAATATGCAAGTTTCAAGTTAATGTATCATTATTATTTTAAAGTAAAGTAACTTTTAATGAAACTTAAACCTCTCTTAAAGTTTTCTTTAAACGGTATCGTTATATACAGCAAGGTCAAAATTGGCCCCACCCTAGGCGTTATATGTTTGCATTATATGCATATAGTTACAACTTATAAATACACGCAAGGCCCAGAAGTGTCGTATGTGGCATGTAACATCTGTTGGCTGCCCTCAATCAAGTTTGTTCAAAGCTTGCCCAGTGGGTAGGTATTTGGCATGTTGTTTTTTATCTTACACATAATTATTCGATAATTCATAGTTAATTGATATCGTACCAAAGCTTGTATCGAAGACCCCGCAGATAAAGATGAATGAGTCTTTCTCTGTGGAATAAAACCACTTCGTTCCAATAATTTGTTTAAAGTTCATCAATAAAGACAGGTGAAATGGTGGATTTTTCATGTAAACGATGGATTTTCGAACACACAGACATATATCATTCAGGCGGATAATGTCCTTTAACAAATCGATTAAGAACTTCAAGGTTGTTGTTAAGATCAGATATTGAATTATACCATCACTCAAGCAGGTATTTGAAGCCAAAACGAACATTGCAGTTCAATTGTTCACCATTAGCTGCCGGTGCAAGAATAATACGGTCATCCTTTTACTTCAATTAGTTAAAAAAAACACCAACCACGAAATAAAAACAATATGAACACATCGTTGATAGCAGCTTTAATTTAAAAAATGTCGTTTTTATGTTTTAATTCTCCTTTGATTGTGATTCAAATAACTTTAAAGGTAAATACAGTCAGTAAGAAGAAGGGGTTACTTTCAATTTATGTCACATAAACAGGTAACCAACAACATTAACAACAGAACTTATCCTGCATATCAAGCTGTACTTTGATATTCTTTTTTTTATTACTTGTTATACGCTACAGCTTCAGCTTACACGAAAATATGTAAATAGCATTACCTTATGATTTCATACTCATTTTGAGGCGAACAGAATTGTTGATCTGGATATACATTCAATATATGAACATTTACCAGTGTAATGTGTATAACATCATAAAATAAAAAATATACATAACAAGAGGTCAGACTTTTCATTGTAATCAGGTCGTACAAATATACATTTGAAAACAAGCTCAGTGTATCAATATCAGCTCAATGTCATCTTCTCGAAAATCATCGCACATATAGGTGCATAGATATAATGGTGTACACTGTAAACGACGGGAATGTCGTACCATCATCGCCTGAGTACAAGCTCGTTTCACTGGGAAGCTCGTATGAACGGGTATTCGTTGAATACGGGGTAACAGAGCTGCCTGTTCCGGCAGAATGAGCCGTTGGTGCGCCACTGGGTCCAGTGGACGGTGAGGCGGTTGGAACGCCTCCGACAGCTGTATTTGGCGAAACGGAAGGAGCACTATCTGGGACTGTGGTTGGATGTGCGGTCAAAGAGATAGAGCCACCGGTTGTGGTCTGGGGATGTGCAGTGGGAGTCTGACATGTCTGCTCCTGGCATTCGTATCGCACTCGGTAGTCCTGGCAGCCCATCGGGAAATTCTCCAAGAAACTGCACTTTAGACCGTCCTCCTTGGAGCACGTCGCAAAATCAGGGGACTGGTCCATGGTCTGTCCGGTTGTGATCTGGCATTCGACTTTGCTGATTACACCACGTGCACAGAACCGCATTATCTCCTCTCTGGTCATGAGCTCGTGCTCATCGACGTTAACCATAGGATGCATCCTGTCGATCCACATGGACCAGCGGCTGACTGTCACGCAAATTGCTGACGACCGCGAAGCGATGTTTTGACCGGCAGGCGGAGGAAAGGTGAGGGCCGTAGGGTCGGTTTGCATTGTAACCGCAATTTTTCCCGTATATACCTTGTTGTTGTTTGTCATCATGGTTGAAGAGCTCAGTGTGGGTGTAGGTCCGGGAGGGCTGGTTATGGACGCACTTGTTGTTACTGTAACCACGAACTACTGCTTAGTTAAGGAAAAGTAATACACCGGTGCATGAAAACGGCTCATCAAATCTAATGGACGAAATATAGTTATTATGGAAAAACGGTTACGTAAAGCACTGTTTTATAGTTGGTTAACCCTCAACAAAATCCTGCATTAGCTGAACAAGGAAATACTAATTTTACTTATTGAACTATACAATTTAAAATCATGAAAACAAACATCCCGGTAAAGTATGGAACAGCGGTTAACCATTTGTCTTAAAAGAAAATGTTATAAAATGTGTTAGCAAAATACCCGCTTGTTATTTTCCAGTAAAGGCAACAGTCTGTTTATTTCAGACCGAAACAAACCTTAATTTTAAAAGCAATATTATTATCAAATTTTGTTAATTATTCGAAGAAACAAATTTGTTTACAATAAATACATACTAGTATTGTGTTAACATTAAAGTCATGTAAATAACTTGATAAAAAAAATAACGGTTGTTAACTTAACTGGCCGTTAACGTTTGAAGCAACAAGGCCCAGCTCGTGATGTCGTTTCCAATACTGACTTTCTTTTATTATGCTTTTATTATTTCAATTTGCTAAGACGCATGTTTAAAAGTGTGTTCGTGTTTTTTTTTTTTTTTTTTTTNTGGTTTCTAATTATAAATGCATATACTTGTACATAATAACTCTGGATACAAGTAAATTGAAAATTATCATTACCAACCTTTTACGACGTATGCTATGCACCAAATCCGGAAAATGAGGATGACGGAGCAGCGAATATCCATGGTAAATGTAAATTTAGTATTTTAGTTACAAGATCGATTCCTTAAATTGCTAAAGCTTGTTCTAGAAAACTGGTGCAATATTTGTCGTAGCTTAAATATATACGAATAAGTAAATTAGAATGTCTGGGCATTCCTCATAATAGATAAACAGCAATTGATGACACTCAGCATTCACGACTTGGCGAGATTAACGAACGCACAAATCTTATATTGAATCCATGCGGGCCAACGTGAAGGGTCGAACTATTCAAACGATAATAGGTTAGATTCCACATGTGATAGAGAAAATCCACATGGATTCAACACGTGTCAGGTCCCATTTGTGAAATCAAAGACACATATGTGTCATTTATTTCATTGAAAAGTGCAAGCAATAACGTGCCTTCATTTTAAATACAACACAAGATTGTTCTTTGGAACACAATTGATAAACGACATTCGTTTTAAGGCGCGAATGCTTGGGTTATGGAAACAATGGAGAACCAGGAGAAGTACAACTTGAATTGAAGAAACAAAGCCAGTGTTGCCATTGCATAATATGGGGAAAAATAAAAGTAGGAAAATACTTGAATTGAAGAAACAAAGCCAGTGTTGCCCTTGCATAATATGGGGAAAGGAGGAAAATAAAGTAAAAATAAGGATCTTTTTGATATAAACTGTCTGCTTATTTCGTAATCAGTCACAGTAGTAGGTGTTATACATGTTTATTGTTTTATCATACATATTTATTGTTTTATTATTTTATCATGTATGTAGATATGTTTTATCATGTTGTGTCATTATACTGAAATAAATCTATCTATCTATTCATTGTTATCAATCTTGCCACAGCTTCTGTTTTTCTGTCTTGGTTATTTAGATTTTAGAAATAAATAATTATAACATTTGTATCATGGATTACCGGCATTTGATACATTCACATAAAATCCATCACTCTAAGCGGTTGTATGCTATGTGTGGAACCAACTTATATGAACGTTCATTATAAACATTGTTTGAGTATTAAAAATAATGGCAGTCACTCAGGTATATGTTCGTTGTATTATTCATCATGACAATTATTACAAAACTCGTGTGTTGCGTACAGTATCGTCAGCTTATTTTTATCGAGTGCACCTTCTACCAATCCAAGAAACCTTATTCGTTGTGATAAGTCGGATAGATTGGGATGCTCTAGAAGCCCCATTTCAGAAAAAAACGGGTCTTTTAGTGTCCTGCGTGAAATTTCTAGTAACCTGCATCTCGGTTTCACGGCTCATGCAAATGACTAAGTAGAAGCTAAGGGGAAGGGTCAGTGGATGATCGAATGTGTGAAGCCTTAATTTATGCCGCAGTGTATTACCACTACACCACGAACCCGCTGTCGCAACTGATTTCGTCTTTTTATTGCACGAAGCTTGCTCAGCGAAGCATGTCCCTTCTGTGCAAGTCAGATTATGCTTATTATGCCATAGCTTACTCAGTATACGACCTACATTATTATTGGTCGTAAATATAACATTGGTTGAGGTTTATTATCGTCAATCCATTGGGACCTATTATTTGTACACAATCCTATGAACATGGACATGAATCTTAAGTGTGAATATATATATATATATGTCAAAGTGAAAATTAAAGATCATTTACAGTAGGCAGAAATTCTTGAAAACTTAAAACAAAATCAAATGTTTTTGTGTGACTAAACAACATAATACAATTTTTACACCCTTATTGTTGCACTATATTTCTTGTAATAAGTGTCGAAGCACTCGTGCAAAAAAATAAGTAATAACCAACAACAGGAAAAGAACAGGCGTAACATGACTTAAATAGTTGGCTTGCGTAAAGCAAAATAACTTTTAAATAGTCTTCTCTAAGTCGAAAAGACCCAGAGTAGCAAGGTAACATTCTATGATGGTTGTCTACCAAGGTTGCTCAAATCATGCCCATTGTGTCAAAACTGGCACCGCCCTAGGCGTTATATGTTTTCCTTAAATGAATATATATAATACTTTTAAAACATTATCAGCTTTGAGCCGCAAGTCCCAGATATTTGGTATTTGACATGTAGAATAGTACTTTTTGTTCAGAATTTGCTCCAATGGTAAAAAATAAACTGCCCAGGGGGGTACTTTTTCCTTAAATGTACATGATGAAAGCTTTAAAAATATTCTCTGAAACTGCAAGGCACAGAAGTGTGGTATTTAACATATTAAAAAGCATCTTACAAATTGAGAATTGATCATTCCTAGATTATAGATATCGCGAAATGAGCGCAGGATTACATTTTATTGCAATGCACTTCAATTGTTTGTCCTAACATACTTTAAATGTTTACTTAGTCAACAAAACAGCTGTTGTTTCATCTTTTACCAAAACTTACTCCCTTATTTGTTCTGGAAATAGACTGCGGTTGTACATCACTGATTTATTATTTTTAAGGGCTAAGAAACAGTTGCATGAACGAAACATGGTGACAAATTCAACTTTCAATCAGGGTTCTATCCAAATGTATAAGGACCTGTGTCAATTAGGTCTATATGATTATTGATAATTGTGTCGTGTTCTGAGAAAACTGGGCAAAATGCTTGTGCGTAAATTGT
>VMBQ01009105.1:0-32121 GCA_007657795.1 Dreissena rostriformis
ATATATAACAAAGATATATATATATATATATGGCTAACAGCTGTTTAAAATCAAGCCAACAAATCTCTCCATGACAAAAGTTTTCACATATCATCCTTTCACATATGTCAAGAATAAAATGCTAATGTTCGCATTTGTTAAAATGAGAACTCGTCATTCACCTTTAACATGTTAATTATTCACATGAATTACTCTAATCATCTTTTTTGCTCGATATGTCTAATCCAAAAATGGTTAGCCCATGTTATAATATGGAAAAGACCATCATCGTTTGGTACTAAACGACACGTCACGACCAAGCACAACAAAGCGGATTATCCGGTATTGACCAATACAACATGACACGTTCTGGTATGGTATATTTCAGTGCGGTAAGATAAGATATAAGAAGTATGATTGTATACAACACTGAGTGATGCGATTGTTTGTGCCTAGGTCAGATCCAAATGCACATATAATCAAACACAATTTACTAATACGTACTTAAGTTGCTTATCTTCGGATATAATCATATCAACATTAATGCTTAACATATCAAATATTAAGATTTAAAACATATGTGCTTATTGTTGAATATAATTAATTTTGCTAAAATGATGCATCCATTTAGTATAAATGTTTATCTCGCATTATTAAAATGTTCGTTGAGGAAATAGCACGTATCAAATTTCGATATGGTGCCCTCATGGGTAACTTCCGGGATACACACACACGTGGGAAAGCTTGAACACGTTAAGTGGGAAAGCTGTGAACGTGAATAAACGTTGTAATGTGTTTTCTCCAAAAGCAATGGCACATTCGTATCTTAACCAGTATGTGACTAGTAATATCCCATCTGCAATACATCAATTTCACGGAATTTGTGGTTGACATTTATAGTATACATCATTTTAAGAAATCTTGTGTGATTAATATCCAGGTATATCATAAAAGAACAAACATTAGATTAATATCAAGGTATATCATAACAGAACAAACATTAGATATCCCTTATAAATCAAAACGGATTTCTTTAAAATCCATCGTTGTTTCGTAAGTACAAAGTCTAAAGTACATGCGCGAGGACCTGGTGACTCAATAATAATGTACAAACTCAAGGTCTGTGAACGCGATATTACGCTACGAGATCGTGAAGTTAAAATAAAGATATTGTAATATCGTGCTATAGCNGTAAAGGGCAAACAAACTTCATTTTAATTTAGGCCTCACATAATAGCCATCGTGTTATTCTATTTTTTGAAGTCTATATTTATCACGCCTATCTATGTCAAAAGGTCAAGGCATATGCATCATTGTGTTTATCCGTATGCTCTAAGTTACGTGGTAGTTGTAAAGGATAACGCATTCCATGCATGTTTTAAGAGTAATGAAAGCATCCGTTTTCTTGAAAAAGCCATAGTTCATCGAATCAAAGCGAGTTTATACGATCGTATCATTTTTTCTAAAACCAGATAAAACATTGATGAATAAAAAGGTAAAATTAGAGTCCAGAAGAAATAGTACCAGAAAAATACAGCATGAAACTCCTTCGTGTATACAATACATGTACACTGTAGGGACATCCTATAAGTCAGAGCAGATTTGTTTATACGACACACAGACAATATTTTGGTTCTACAACACATAAGAGCAAATTTGTCGGTATCGGTATCGGTGTAAATCGGTTCGTTCAAAATTTAATAGAAGTAAACTATATATGAGTTATGGTACCATATCATAATTGTTAATTGATTTTGTATTAAATAAATAGTCGTAGTCATATGCCGTTTTAAGATTGCCAGAAGAAAATGTTGACATCTAAATTGTATATACATTTACTAGCTTTAATTTATTATGAAAGTTCAAAAGTAATTATGTTGATGACTTATGCTGTCTAAGGAAATAGTGTCTTAGTACGAAAAGCTTTGCAAAAACACAATACACACTTATTTACACTATGATGTAAAACATGTTTTATTGCGTGCTATACCAGTAGCTTATGCATACATTAATTATACAACAATATTACTTTGAGAGTATGTTAAGCAATGTTCTATCTTTGTTCTCTGTCTCGGCAAATGCCTTACCATCCAACGTGTTGTCGCTGTTTGATATGTTCAACAATACTAGCATAATTTGCACACGTATGAGTACTAATAAAATGGATATGCAAACGTATGAACAAAGAGGTGATTAATCATTGAAAAGTGTTCACCTAGGCATTATATAACCAGTAAATACAAACATCATACTCTTATTCATAATGCCTTCTTCAGCTCTTGCTTACCCATAGGAATAACAGACCACGGTCTCCTTTTCTCAGACATTCATTGTCACGCCGGGTATGCGGATACTTTGATAACGGATGGCACTTCGATAACAGTGAACAACATAAAAAAGCCACGCGCGAGAGGTGAGTGATTCAGTCTCTGTGCATTTATGTTCTGTTAATTTGATTTTCAGCCACAGAACATATTTTGGTCGAATAATGGTATAGCACTTCGTTTTGCGAACATAGAAATTCGCGGAAAAACGGTTGATTATAAAAAAGAAGATAAAATTCCATCGATAATCAGCATGAATTGGATGATCAGTACATTTTTCAACAAAATAAAAATACTTGGAAATAAATCAAGAACGTGCTGACTTTTCGAAATAAAACATTAAAGGGGCCGTCCAACAGATTGGTAAATTGACAAAATTAAAAAAAGTTGTTTCATATTCGCAAATTTTTGCGTTTGTTATGATATTTTTGAGGAAATAGTAATACTGACCATTTACAATGCTCTTAAATATCCATTATATGCATCTTTTGACGATTTGAAAACCTCAAAATCATAAAGCGTCGTTCGACGCGAAACGATTGAATAATTTGGAAAGTTCTGTAATTGTCGCTATATTTTGTAAAACTACGAGGATTGCTTATATATGGTATAAAATACGGCTATCGTACATACTTGTCAGGATGGCCGAGCGGTCTAATTGGTTTTTACTCCAGGACCCCGATGGTCACTGGTTCGAGCCCTGATGAGGTTTACTTTTTTTTTCCCTTTTTAAATTGTTTTCTTGTTTTTTAACTGCAGATTTTTAGGTCAAATGTTTGAATGTATCAATATAGAGCATTTAATGACATGCTTCAATACATGCCAAAATCTAGTGGAAAGTACCTTTAATATGTCTATTAATGTTACAACATGTCACATTTAAGTTTCCTAACGTATTTTAGGAAATTCAAAAGTTTTAAGACTCGCATGCAAATGTTTCATGGCCACTTTGTTAGCCGATCATCTCAATGACAATGGCACTTCTATTCCCGATTACCCGACACTTTTTACCAGATATAACACACTCTTTTTAGTGAATCAGAAATGCAGAATTCGCTGAGGAATACTGTTAAAGTAAGCAGGCAATAATAAAAATGTATGTACTTAAGTAAATTAAAAACAAATTACCTAAACATTTTCTTATTCCTTTTGAATATGATTAAGATTTTGTACAAATGTGAAAGATAAATGTGAAACTAATTCGATATATCTGATGAGTACAGTCTATAATGATTCTGAAGGACGAGGTCCCTTTATCAATTGTGGCAATGAAACTGGTGTGTCATCCGCATTCTTTGTAAATATCAATTCAATCACAATCTACAAACCAGAGATCGGAACATATTTCGCCAAGGTTCGTATTCAGGCATGGTAATTGAAAATACAACGCAAAGAATACAACGTCCAATCCCTCACGGCGAACGTAGTTAGGGGAAATTATGAAAAACTTTCGAATCGGTACGTTATTTACGTATTTGCTAAATTGCGTATCTTATGTCATTTACAGCGACATACACATTAACTACTCTGTTATTTATTTATTTGTTATGTTTTGTTATTTCCAGGATATCGATCGGCTATTTTATTTAACTACAAACATTGTGTCCTGGATGATTCTAGATAGTATATATTTCACTTGAAACATCAGATATTTTTATTTGTACGAATTGAATTAACTGTAACACTTATCATAATCGTCATATTAATATTTTCAACTTGCTCATAACATTATACACTTCAGACAAAGCATTGTAATAGTTTGTGCAACAACTTAATAAGCCGTTGATGAAATATAAAAAAGTATTATACCAAATTAAAACAGTTATGGCATAATATGAGTCGAATAACATCATACGAGTTAAGTGTGTTCACACGATTATGAGGAGACTAGACATTCAATAACGATTGATACATATTCCGGCATACTAATACATAGGAAACAGTTGTCAACACATAGTTAAATAATTTATTAGGATTTACATTAAGATTTACAATAACAAATAAATTGGCAAGTGTATGATATGTGTATGATATGTATGCAGGCGTCGTTATAGCAGTTGCTTATTAACAACAAATGCTGGGTCGTAAAGAAGATTACGGAAACACGATTGTCACCGGCCCTTGGTGCTGGGAAAATGAACTGATGAGGACAATGGCACAAAGACACTGTTCTACATGATGTCCACTGAAAAAATTGGGGAAATCGGCTGCTATATTCTAACAGCAGGTTCTGACGTTCTCCTCAAACTTAAATTGATTGGTTCAACAAAATTCGTATTTTATTTTAACATTTTATTGTTAGTCATCAAACCAATTTTATACTTTGCGAGCTATTAAGTAAGCAGCATACCTTTAATGAATAGTATATTGGATGTTTTATTAATAAAAACCGTTCATATATTATTGCTGATTTATGATCATGTTATAGTGTATTTTTATTTATGCAATTGAAGTATCTTCACAATCGGTTTCACACATTAGACCAACTTAATCCAGACCTGAGATCAGACGATAGGAATTTCCTGTATGTATTCCCTATTCTCATAGAATCGGCCCTCCTCATTGTATCGTGACTTATTTTTATAAATTTTAATTTATAAGCTGTTTATTAATGACAATACGACGATCAGTTTCATGACTTCAGGTTTTCATTGGAAAGTAGGTAATATTCACTCCTGTGTGATACTATGATTTTTAAATTACACAAGACATAATTATGTAGTTTGTCAATTGTTTATTAGTAGGTTTATAAAATAGTTTATAAGCCGCTTTTTGTGAAAAAAATGTTAAAGTAAACTTGTTATAGAATAAGCACATGCTCATAGTAAAAACCTTAGCAACCAATCAGAAGGGCCGATGTCATGAGAAACTGTGTACATGATACAGATTACTACAGGGAGCTAAGTCTAGCCAGTATTTTGTCAAAACATTGCAGATTTAAATGCAGTTTTTGTTGTTATGTCCAAGAATATACATTTAACTATAGATTGACATATAAAACATGTGTGTGTTCATATCTTTTTACTTCAAATACTTAGATATATCTTTTAAGAGGGCCGACACTACGGGAACACATTCTACTCACCGTTCGGATATGGGGAACCATTCGGTTTTTAATGACTGCCTTCTCGACGAAAGACACAATACTACAAACGATACACAGCAGGGTTGTATTATATCTTCAAGTGAATGGCGATCCTTCACAGGCGTTCTTCAACTGTATTCTTGTCTGCTTATTTGAGGTTAGAGATCGGATTTTCCGTGCAATTAGTTTGAGTGTCCCTAGCAAGATCCAGAGTGCAAGAAATGAGCCTAGAAGTGTTTCCAGCTTGCATTCTGTTAGCACAAGTGGGCAAGACAGCCAATGGACGGACTTATCTTCGGAGATTTCAGAGATATCAGAGGTTTCAGAAAGAGAAAAGCTTGTGGACAAAGAGAATCCTGGACATGAAAAACTTTATCAGTAAGTGAACTATCGTTGACAAGAATCAAATGAGGTTTCAATGTAGCATATATGTTGCAGAGACACCACGCCAATGAGACTTTTCTTTCTATATGCATTTCTGTAATAGTTTAATTGACTTTGTCATTTATTACATGATACTATTTATATACAACCTTTTATATGATAAAAGCTAAAGCTTAAAACGAAATCATTTATAATATTATAAGGCCGAATTTACCAAATATATAGACTCGTCAACGATAAAAAAAATGCCCAGTCAGACGGTAGTTATTAATATGAATCGTCAAGAATCTTACAGAACAACGTAATTGTGTACAATTTTAGTGTTGCGCACACAAAGTACGATTTTCCTTATGTTTATACGTACAAGGCACGACATCAGTAAAAAGCTACAGCGTAAAAGTACTGATTGAAAGATTCTTTATTGTGTTGGAAAGGTTGATATGCTTTTTTAAAGTGTGTTCGTCGTGCTTATTATAATTTAATAAATCAAATATCGATTGATAAAACATTGACGAAAAATTACTTAAGATCCCAATTGCTTTGAATGTTTAGCATACAGTAACCTTGATCTTATCTTGATAACATACATATTAGTTAATTAAATACAATCACGTGCGTATGTCTACAAAACTATGTAGTCATATCATTTGCACTCTTTACATTGCACCTCCACCCCGATATTGTAACAACAATATGACACATTTGACCAATCTCGCTGTGATCATTCGTGTCTTTTATTATCTCGAATTGGGTTTTGGAAACTTAAAACAGGTCAAATTGTTACTTATAAATTAGTATACACATTTTCATCTAATTGTTGTGTTATGCGTCGAGCTGATAAATCTGTGTAACTCCGCATGATTTAAACATGATTGCTGCGGCAGCCTAGTCCAATCGATCGCACAAAAATCAACATAATATATATGTATATCAATCGTTCAATAGTTTCTATGAAACTACTCACCCCACGTGTTACAATATTTATATTCAATTGTATAGTTATTAAGGGTCGTGGGGTTCATATTTAGTTTATATCATCGTATGGTGATCTTCTACTCAGCTTATTCAAATCATGCTAGTTGGGTTACATTTTGCCCCGAACTAAGGGTTACACGTATTCCTTACACGTATAAAGTGAAAACTGTTTAACTCCCCTTTCATGAAAGCGTTAGGACAAGATGTTGGATATCGAGCATGTAACATCGTATGGTGGTCCTCAATGTTTGTTTAAATAATGCCTTTTAAGTCAAAACCAGTCACATCCCGAGGGTCAAATGATTTAACTGATTTATTCATGAAAATAACTTGAAATGACCGTTGTCCCTTAAACCACCTGTCTAACAGCGTTGATATTTGGTTTGTGTCATCAGATATTGGTACTCTAAACAATTGTTTAAATCTTGCACCTGGAGTACAAACGCCCCTGGGGATCATATGATTAATTTGGACTTTAATAGTGAAATAATTAAAAAAAAAATCTTCTTAAATCTAGAACACACCCCTGGGTTCACAATCACCCATGCCTGTGAATAAGGGGATAAAAGTGTTTTTTAGTGAATGCTGAGCATAATAACTTTTCTGAAACCACAAAGCAAAAAGCTCTGATATTCTGAATACGATATCAGATTTTGGCCCTTTATAAAGTTTTTTTTTAAATCAGGGTTTTAAAATAACCACGCCCTTAAACAAACGAGCAGCAAAAAGCCATCTAGAACACAGACCAACAGCCTGGTAGCGCGAAGGTCACAGCCCAGCGGCCTTGACTCCGCGGTTTGACTGTTTTCTTCTCTTTTTCATGTTGCGGGGCTGTTGACTACCTTTGCCAGACTGCTGGACGGTGTTAGTGATGAGACATATGACCCCGAAGTATACGCTTTTGAGGTGGGGGAGTACATTAATGAAGGAATAATGAACACCACAAAATTTGGACTTATTACAAAAATGAAAACTTATTGCTTTTAACGTTTATTTTTTACCTTGACCTTGACACTAGAGTGTTAGCGTTGTTCACGACATCAGTATGCGACTTAAACTACATTTAGATTCACATCGTACATCAAATCATTTCTGTCGTCAAATGTCATAACACCTATATACTGTTTGATTCCAATAATGTCGCTTTAATGGAATTACCATTTTTATTCATTTGATTCTTAATATTAAATCACCTAAACTTGTTTTATTAGTAGCACAGCCCCATTAATATTTTTATTTACAGTACTGCCCCTGGATTTTGTTCACGTCATTATGTCATTATGGATTTTTGTGACGTCATACGACCGACTTTCCCAGTTGTAATCTACATGCATAGGTCATTGGGTTTATAACGTTCCATTTTATTTATATTTTCTCTCTGATAGGGGTTTCTTGTTTGATTTAATTACTATTATTTCTAATTTTTTTAGCAGTCACATAAACAACCAAGCAATGTAATATGAAATTTTTACACCAACTATTGCTGCTTCTTCCTGTATTTGCGCGATGATTATCTGAGATATTAACTCAGTGACGCTATATTCTCAAATCTTTTTCTATAAAGAAGGAATGTAGTTGACAATTGTTAATAGTTTTATTTGATCGTTCGTCAAAAAGTCGTAACTTTGTTACTCTTGTATCTTCAATGCAATTGAGTAATTAAATAGTAATTAAATTGAATGCGTTTTAATTCCCTTTTATTATTGTTTAATTTGAGTTACAATGCTATGACGTTAAATTTTATTTACAATTGTGTATTATGAATATTGCTGGGCCAAGTGTGAGGTTGAGCGCTCTATAACCAGGTTTAAACCCCCAATGCGTTGCATTGACCGTTCCAAGGCGGTGACCCCAGCTTTATTCTTATTTGTGTTTATGTTGTTTTGTATTGTGCTGTATTGTGCTGTTTTGTACTGTTTCGGCAATCGGTCACTTGCCATAAATAAAGGACCAACTAATTGTTTGTAATAAGATTTCAATACTGCTCCAGCAGCTGGAGTTTCACTTCTTTATATTATTCAAAATTATATTAATTTCCTCCTAAGCAATGAAAAGTAAAAGTAAGGAAATTAAAATTAATGACCTTTAAACGTGAATTGTTGTGTTGACCTTTAACTGAGAAGCGATAAGAAGCGATAAGAATAATACGCGACACATTATTTAATAATGGGATTATTAATTAGACGTTATTTCATCCGAACGAGGAGGACACATGTTAAAGATCGGAAACAATCATTCATGGACTTTGGCATTTAGTTGTGCTCTTTAAATTTAAACAATAATGTAGTTTTAAAGTTATCAAATACATAGTAATGGCATTCCGGGCATTACAAATGATAGTTCAGAAAAAAAGCATGACCATGGACATTGAATTGTGACCTTGATCTTGCAGGGAGAAGCATAGGATTGGGTTATATGAAGTTATAATAAAATGCCACAGGCATGTTACAGTTTCAAAGCGGATACGAAAATGCATTACCTTTGCAATTGAATGGTGACCTTTAAGTTTCATTTAGGGGCATACAAGTTGTACGGTGAACATTGAGTAGTCTGTCAGAAATAACAATCTCAGGAATGTTATGGGTAAAGAGCGGTAAGAAAATACGAACTGACGGAGACCACCCAGTCACTGAACCAACCTTCCGCCCATTGAATGTGACTCTTATATTCCCCNGCATTAAAAAGACACGTTTTCAGTAGACAAAGAGTCAATTATACTACAAATAATTACTATATAAAAGATTATTTTTATTTCTATATAACATGTATGAAATGTGTCCTTAGAAACTTCTAAGTACTGAGATCATGTTATGTGAAAACACACAAAACGTCAATTCAGTATGACATTGATAAACGAGATAAAAGCAGAACAGAAAAAAACACTGCACCATAGCTGTCATACGATAAAGATTCACGATTGTAAGTGCTGATAAACAAAAAGCGATATGGTCTTAAAGCGTTATCACACTTTCATATTATGAATTGTTCGTATTCAAAGTAACATAGTCACAGTGAGTGTTGAGTTTTTAACTATATATTGTGTACTTACTATCCGGATTACATACGGTACGTTACGGTATGCGTATAAATATATGGTTAAATTGGTTTTATATATGATAAACTACTTACTCATATTACTTTCACATGTCAATATTTCGCTACTTGTTAGTGTCCTAAACCTTAACTTGTATTCTGTCACATTTATCATACTTCCATGAATTTCATAATGTGTGTTTTAATGTGTCAGTTTTTGTGGATTATCTGTTTATAATGCAATTTTATTAAATATGCTTGATGAAATAAAGAAAAAGATTTTAAATAAAATTCAAATGCCCGTGCCTGTGGGCAATTTAACTAAATATCGTCCATAAGCTGCACTAACGAGGTACAGTGTTCAAATATGTAATCAAGGTCAAGCGATGAGCATGTAAATACAGCAGTTGCGGAGTTGACTTAAGGTTTCACCCACTTCAAATGTGACGAAACGTTTTGGGTTCGAATTAGAAGTATCGCGTTTCTTCACGGTTACATTATAATTACCTCCCTTAGTTTTTTATCGGTCAAGTTAACAGTACGAAATTTGACTTATAATTCAAAAAATAGGTTAATGTTCATGTTAGAAGTGAGTTAACAAGCATTTGTAAAGCATTTTGTATTTAAGGAATGTGTCTTATAAAATCCATGCATATGAATTCGGCTCGTTTCTGTGGCAGTGATGGAGAAATGCATGATCGGCAATCCCCAAAGAGTTCGGCTTGCATTCGGAAAGGTTCGTGATTTCCCTGGCTAGTTGACGCTCGGTTCGCCAGTAAATAAAGATTTCAAAATTGGTAAATAAGTCGCTTCTCTTGCGTAAACGTACGGTACCCTAAAGAACAGTACTCTTGGGCATTTGGGTAATTGCGTTGACTTCAAACGGTTCCCCGGGCTGCAGAGTTCCTGTTGCCTGTGTAGAGGTTCTACAGAGGGTTGGAGTCTACGGAAGTCGTTTGAGGAAGTGGCGAAAGCTTCACCTAGGGCTTTGGGGTGACGAAGAGCTAGAGATCCATTGAAGTGTGAAGATATTGAACGTTAAAGGCAACGGTCCCCTGTTTGTCGCATTGTATATATTTCTGGCTACTCGATTGTTTTAATTTTCGAATCATATCTTTATTATATGGAATTAAATGAAATGAAATAGAAATTTCAAAAGACCAGAAAAAAAAGAATGTAACACGACTGTTCATGCTATTTTATTTTTTAACGATCTTCAAATTTATCTGTATGTCTACTACTACGCGCCGTTCGGATTTGGCGGACAATTCGGTTTGTATCAGTGCCTTTTCGACCTAAGACACAATACTAAACATGACAATCAGCAGAGTTATAGTATATCTTTGATCGATTGACGATCCTTCACAGACTTTCTTCAACTGCATCATTTTCTGCTTATTTGATAACGAGTTAATAGGCTGAATTGTTCGCACAATGACTTCTTGTGTTCCATGTGCACCTAATGAACCTCATAGAACGTCCAGCTCTTCTTCCGTTGGCCCAAGTATAAGCCAATAGTCTTACGCATTTGGAGATGTTAGCGAGAGCAGAACTGGGCATAAAAAGCTTTACCAGTGAACTATTGCTGGTGCGATTCAACCACCTGAGGGTTCTACGTAAAGCTTTAGGCATTAACGCTAGTGAGATTATTCATTGTCTAATGCAATACAAACTATGCAAATTGTTGCATTAACCTTGTCAGTTATAAGGTAGATCTACAACTCTTCACAAGCAAAGCATTTGCACAAAACAAAATACAGGTAAATGAAAGCATATTATTAATTAGTGAACCTTTGATTGAATTTCATCAAACCAATTCAACAATATGTGTTTAGACTTGTCAACGGTAAACAAGTAAATATGTTGATATGTTAATTTAAAATTGGTTGTATATCAAGTTTTTTGAGTATCAGTAGTTTTAAATGCTATATGAAATAACTAAAACGGAAACACAGAAACCGAATGCCTTGAATGATCTTCATATATTGGCCTTGATATAAGTGATATATATGTCAGTCAAATACAATTGTTAACGTTTAGCGATGATACCATATAATTCGGACATTTTCGATCATTGTATTAAATAACTCTATCCCGATATTGCAATACCGATTTGAAATATATCTTGAATTTCGCTTTGCTCATTATTGTATTGTATCACCTCAACAATTGTGTATTTAAAGCTTATCAAAGTACTCAACAATCAATTCGTTACTTACAACTAACACTAACAATTTGAATTAGTTGTCGTGTTATCGTCAATCGTGTTGATTAATCTTTGAAAATAAAACATCGCCTTCATATTTATCAGTGATTCATAACAATAACGTGCATTAATGGACTTATACTTAAATACCCGAACATTATTATTGTGGCAGCCGTGTCAAATGACTCGTAAATTGAAGAAGAAAGCGTAATCGACCTTAATGTTTAAAATGCATTCAATTTAAAAAATCAAATTGACGGATGCGTGTGTTTATTTTCTTATTAAAATCAGGACTACATAAGGTATGTTGCAATTATGAATGTTTTATTGTATTGGTTTGATATATGATAAACTGCGTATAGAGATTGCCGGTATATGTTTATTGTTTGATATTGTTAGTACAAACATGTATTTTTTCGTTGAATTGAATTTTATATGTTGGGTTACAACACCCATTCATTGAACATTTGTTTATTATAATACATGTATATTTAAATAAGTTGTATCAAATACTTCAGTATGTTTATTATTGATAATGCAAATGTCATATGATCAAATGTTACTATGTTATGCGCGTGTGATTGAGTTGTTTTTATTAACTGATCAAATAAATGTCAGTGGACATTGAAATTAAATATGTGTTAGGACTTGGATGGCAAGCAAAATCCATGTTAACATTGTAGACTTGCATGTGATTTAAGCAATACTAGTATGTTTATAGCCTTACGCATTTCAACATTTTGTAAAAACTTTTTGAATGTTTTTAATTCAATATTTTTTTTTTAATATTTAGAAGGAATGTTTTGTCCAAACAATACGACGAACGCCGCGGACGATAGCAAGTACCTTGATATCGCGTCCATCGTCAGCTGCATCCTCTCAATGGCTGGCGCCGTCATCATAGTGCTGACCTACTGTTGCATGGAGACGATCCGCAATACTACCAGGAAGCTAGTCACCGTACTGTCTGTTGCAGATTTCATCACGTCAGCAGGTTTTACATTTAATCGGTTTTGCAAATATGGTGTTATTTTCCAGCTAGTTTGTATTCCGTGTAAACCAGAAGAAAAAGGCTATTCAATCATATATTCGCACAGTATACTGTTGACTTATACAAAATAAGAATTTTGAACAATCGCACGCACTCATAATGTGTTTTTCGATAAGTATCACGCGATCAAAAATGTTTTTTTGCAAAATATCTTATCAGCTTTAAATGAACACCCGAATGTCTTCTAAAAATCTGGCCCCGTGTTCACAAAACCATTTTGCAATCGAAAATCGATTTTAACTGACATCGATTTTCATTGTTGCCTATCAACTACAGTGGAAATCCATTGCCGATGACAAGCAAAATCGATTTTCGATTGCAAAAAATGTTTTGTGAACACGGGGCCTGATCTTTAACCAAATGAGTATCACTGAGATTGCTTTTTACAAAACAAAATATGGTGCATGTGGTATTGCGTGCCGAATGCATTGTCTTAACTTTAACTTGGGTTTTATTGTCGTTTTAGGTTATCTATCAGCCAGTGTGATGACACAACGACACGCAAACATTATGCTCTCCTTCTGCGCAGTGCAAGGCGTTGTTACCACCTATTCAACCATGGTGTCATTTTCCCTCACTGTTGCTATAGCCGGATATTTGTTCTTTGCAATCTCTATGAAAGCCATTGCTGGGAAAAGATTTTATATAGCTTCCAATATTGTGTCATGGATAATCCCAGGTATAAACGCATTTTTACTTGAAATTAAACATATTGACTCGTACAGATTAAATCGCTGAAATTATCATTGTAATAGTTATAATAATATGTATATACTGTATTGCTGAACATACGTTGCACATAAGGCAACTATCATAAGATCACATCCAACTTTTTCATTGGTTATTACAATAATATTTGAATGCAGTAACATGATTTGAATTACGTTATAAGAGTTATATGTGTGAACAAGAAGATGAAAATAATAGAATTTCAGTGACGTCTGAAACTGTTACGGATATAAAAAATGTCATGAAAAGCAGATGATGTTTGATAAAAAAAGATGTGTTGCATTGTTTTCCATGGAAATTGAAACACTTGATCATCAATACCATATGCAGTTTTTAGGTTCCTTAATTAGTTTAAAATCATTGATTTGCAGGCATCGTTATAGCAGTCTTTATAAACGAGCATATGATGGATTTGGAAAATTGGAAAACGCAAACGATTGGCATTGGTCCGTGTAGCTGGATAAGTTGGATACGTTGCTATGATGGGGACGAAGAAGTCAAAAAATATCCACTGTTCTACACGTTATGTACTGGAAAGTTTTGGGAAATTAGTTGTTATCTTCTTACAGCGACATTTTACGTTCTCCTTAAATTCAAATTGGTAAGTTTACAAGTTGCACCTCAGCAAGCATCGTTTTTGTATTTGTTTAACTCTACCAGTATTAGTAAACAGGTATTGTATTAACATTTGGAAACAGTAGATTTTGTTTCTAGAAATAGAGGGGCACTTTTTGAAAAAAATGTGTCCTCGATACTTTGGTGATATAATTGTATTACTTTCAAATACCAATAAAATATTAGTGCCATAGCCTTCTTGTGACAAGTTATTAAACATAATTTAGTGCAATACAAATAACAACAATGACAATATTACTTTTTAGTTATTATTTTTATTATTAAACAACAAGAATTATTGACTTACAATTCTAAACTTGATTACATCATTGACCTGGGCTTTGCTTTTTAATTGTAAGAGCTATCTCAATGTTTTGTTACGTTGTGCGAAGTTTGCATATTGATTAGAGCAATACAATTTATCCAACGAGGAAACAATTTGCCCGCTTGTTTCCACAAAGTGATACACATTATTAAATGCGTGGCAAGCATTTATTTTGTATAGTACGTTATGATATAATGAGTTAAACAGGTTTTACAACAATTCAAGCAATTCATTTAGACACACGAGTTTGTATGATTAGCATGTATAGCATGTTTAAACAAATATTGTTACAATTTAAATTACCAGTTTGAATACTGATATTTCAGTATCTCCATCATCGGTTTCACACGTTGGACCAATTAAATCCAGACTTGAGATCAGATGATAGGAATTTTCTGTACGTCTGGCTGGTACTACTGGCCGTGCGGAGTTGGGGAACCATTAGGTTTTCAATCACTGCCATCTCGACCAAAGACCTACCTCGGGACGTCGACACGGTAATGTTATATCTTCAAGCGATTGGCGATCCTTCACAGGCGTTCTTCAACTGTATTCTTTTCTGCCTTTTTGACAAAGAAGTAAGAGGCCGAATGGTCCGTGCAATGAAATCTCGTATCCCCAGCCCGGTCAATGGTGCACCTAATGAGCCTGACAGTAATTCCAGCTTGCCTTGCGTTGGCCCAAGTGGTCATGAAAGCCAATGGTCGGACTCGTCCGCAGAGGTGTCAGAAAGATCAAAGCTTGTTAACAACGAGAATCCTGGACACGAAAAGCTATATCAGTCAGTTAATCAGTGTTGGAGCGAATCAACCAACGGTTCAACGTGAACCATCTTGTGATGCACATTTATTAACGCCAATGAGATTACTACTGTTAATGCAATACTGATTCGGTTCATTAACGTGGTCATTCAATGCATTACACCATACATAAAAGCAACATATGTACAAAACAAACTATATTAAAATACACAAACATTAATATCAACCGAGTTCACCAGGCGGAGGTTATGATTTCACCAGGCGATAGTGATTATTGTCATTGGCAAAAATGTTAAAGGAAAATTATGCATTGGTGTTCATAAACTTTTTATTTGGGTGCAATTTATATTTCTTCGCAAATATTGTTATATTTTAGAACACCCCCTCTCCATTATGACTTTATAATGTTCATACTTGATTATTAAATTATAAAATTAGTTAGGAACTTCAACATGAAACTAATTGTTTTCTATTTCAATTAAAACGTTTAAATTATATCATATTGTGTTGTATAAACGCGTGTATGGATAGGAATGTTTAAATGATTATCATGCTATGTTATTTTTATAAAACGTGTATGAACAAAATTGATGGTTATCAACATTCTATGATATAAACATATGTGTCGTGTTGAGAAAACGGGGCATAATGCTGTGCGTAAATTGTCATCCCAGATTAGCCTGTGCAGTCCGCACAGGCTAATCAGGGACGACAATTTCCGCTTTTATGGAATTTTTCGTTTAAATGATGTCTCTTCTTAGCGAAAATCTAGTTAAGGCGGAAAGTGTCGTCCCGGATTAGCCTGTGCGGACTGCACAAGGTAATCTGGGGCGACACTTTACGCACATGCATTATGCCCAGTTTTCTCAGGACACGACACATATGTCAATAAAGTCATACATGAACAAATTAAAACACAGCGCCTGAATGCTTTAACTATGTTTCATATATAAACATGTTCTGCGTTGTTTATTGTACTATACTACAATTGCGATTGTGTAGCCTCAATAACAGACAGCTTTATCAATCTCGGTCAACAGTATTGCAAAACAATGACATTGTAACACTAATATACCACGTTTGTTCATCCGTGTCTGTTTTTATATCGATTTGTATTTTTTTAATCTTACTATCTTGATAAAGAAACAAATCGTGACATACAATTAAGAATCAACCTTTGATGTAATTGTATTGTTATAAATCGTGTTGATAACCATTCGATACCCCGCCTAGACTAATATCAGTGATCGATAACACTAATATGCATTAATATACTAGTACTTTCAGACGCAAATATGATTGTTGCAACCTTATAGTGCAATCGTTCGCGAAATAAAATAATTCATACTTATCTGACATGTTTAAACGACTTCTATCAACCACAGGCATGCATTAGCACGACAATTTGACTATAAAGTGTATATTAACAATCACAGTGCTTAACAAAATATGTTCATAAAGCAGTATATGTGTCTATGTGTCAAGGTATCGAACATTGCAATTATAATACAATACAATTTATTATTTTTGACACTGTGCGTTGATGATAAAATAACTAAACATATTATAGGTAAAATTGAAATCCTATTGTTTTACCTTTACAAATACAGTCGGGATTTAATTTTGTTAACACTGCTAAACACGGATGATGTCAGAATACAATCTGAACCGGTCAGTATTTAAATAGTCCATATTAAACGCATAAACAACGGCACTATTTCTACAGAAGGGAATTTGAGAATATGTATTCGGAATTGAGTTGCATGCTACAACTGGGACAAACGCCACGTTTTAACCATAACTTACTAAAAAACATTCCATATATCTTTTGACTGTTATTTAACAACTATTACCTAAATTCGTTCACATTTTATGTAAAATAAGAGCAATTCAGTTCTTTCAACATCTGGTACATTCGACAGTCATACAAAACCTAAACACTGGATGTCATCAAACTGTTTTACACAGCGGTGAAGGTGTTAGGATTAATTTCTACGTCATAAACAACGGATGCCTAGTTGCTCACAACTTGTTAAGGATATTGAAGCCGTTTTCAACTGTATTTCAATAATTTCACGGTGGTCAGTTGTTCACAACTTGTACCTTTAGTGGCTAAGCTGGTTTACAAGTGGCAAGTGCAAATATTTTTGCCAGTAACTGAAAACTGCCCTACTTGAATACGAGGTCGAGATAATGGCCTTTGAAAGGATATGACCATTCCCCATACAAGTATCGTGATCGCGCCGGATAACCCTCGATCCTTGGATTTGTCGTCCAGCGCTCTACCAACTGAGTTAGCCGACCCTCAGTATTATGACATGTTTAATAGGAAATATCGGATTCAAAAGATTTTTAACGAGATTTGGCCTCATAAACATTTGACGCACAGCTTTAAAAATTGCCCAATCAGCTAAAAGTAATTCTTTAAATTCCAGCCGATCTAAGAAATATACAAGATCTATTCCAAGACTACTCTACTATTCTTCCGATTTGATAGTATAAGGTACATTTTCTGTCAGGCATTTTATATAATGACAACAAAGATATATTTGAATTTGAATATCTGTAGTAGTTTTACATTATACGTTTATTCACGCCGGGTATGCGGATACTCTAATGGCGGATGGCACTTCCATTACAGAGAACAACAAACGTCACGCGCGAGATGAGAGTAGCTCAGTTTTTTTTATAAGTTAAGATTAGTTTTGAAGACAAGACAGATGGTCGAGTTGATAAATGGTGTATCCTTTTTTATTGGGAAAACACAATTTCACGGAAAATGGTTCATATTTGCCCCAAAAATAGAAAATTCGGTCGGAAAACAACATAAACTGGATGAAAAGTAAACATTTGAACAAAATAAAACTACTTAGAAATATTGCAAGAAATTGTTTGCTATTCCAGCATGTAGAGTAATCACTGCGCTTCAAATACTGAAATGTTCATAGTATTCAATGAAATATAAACAAAGATAGACCATGTTTTAATAGGTGGTATACATAAAGATGCAGGCACTTCTATTACCGACAAAGGGCACTTCGGATCACGGAGACTTTCAACAAATTGGGCACTCTGATAACCAAGTTTTATCTTCTACCTGAAATGCATTTATGTATGTTATTGCTTTTTGTCAAACGCAATACTTTAACTCATGGCTTCGCCATATTAGGTATGGCTACGTACTGTGTTTATTCGATGCAAAACCACACATGAAATGCACAAGTTATAGTAATAAATCTGAATGTCGCGTTAAACCACACAAGACGAATGTAAGTATACATAAAGTTCATTTAGAGTTACGTTTACCCTTCGGTGTGCTACTCTGATTTTCCATATACTTGTTCTTTGAGTGTAAGATGTTGTACGCAATTTTGAAATGCTCTATNATTACGTTCTTGATTTATTTCCAAGTATCTTTATTTTGTTAAAATATGTACTGATCATCCAATTCATGCTGATTATCGATGGAATTATATCGTTGTTTTTTTTAATTCACCGTTTTTCCGCGAATTTCTTTCTTCGAAATACGAAGTGCAATACCATTTATCACCTTAACAATGTTCCGTGTCTCAAAGCCAAATAAACAGAACATAAATGCAAAAAAAGCTGAAGAATTCGCCTCTCGCGCGTGGCTTTTGTTGTTCTCGGTCATTGAAGTGTCATCCATCATGAAAGTATCCGCATACCCGGCGTGTTTATTTAAACATAAAAAAATATTAATTGAAACAAGAAATGTTTCCATGATAAGGAACTTGATTGTAAACACAAAATTACAGCACAATTGTTCCTTTTAAAATAAAGCTATTGAGCGGAATCAATATTGTATTATTTCAAGTAGCAATGGCCTTGATCCAACTAATCCCAAATGCAACCCTACCATAATGCGCACCATTTACAAAACATGACGTCGAAGTTTTATTTTCCCAACTCATACATCTAATGCGGTTTTTCAATTGGAACAGTTAACAATTATTGAAAGAACAATGAATAAAGAACGATAAACAATTGTTTTTCTTTTTATATGTAACTTGACAATATTTTTAATCCTAAAATGTTACAACAAACAAAACAAATTGTTCAAAACATTGCTTATATTATGTGTAACAGTCAAGAACACAAAGTGTTGTTTTAAAGTACAGGCAAACATTAAGTAAATTGATCAACATCTTAAATAAAGTGTTGTAAAATGTTAACAGAAATGATTAGTTTCAACAGAAAAGATGTTGATACATTTATTTAAAAACATCATTTTTGCCACAGAAGATGAGATTGCTATTACATTTTAAACTGGTTTGCCTTTTTCAAAGTTCTTTAAATCTGTTTTTCTTTGTATTCGGTATTGGTACTTATACTTTTACTAGGCATACATTTGATTTTTTATCACAACTACCAGTAATCATAACTATTTAAAACAAGAGCACCGCATAGCGGATGCCAACGCTTGGCTGTGGGTGCTTGGAATTGGTTCTTTTGACCTTTGACCTTGAAGGTCATCATTGACCTTGACTTTTTCACCACTCAAAATGTGCAGGTTGATGAGATACACATGAAAAACCAAAAAAAAAAAGTTTGACCTTAAAGGTTGACCTTGACCTTTGACCACTCAAAATGTGCAGCTCCATAAGATACACATGCATGCCAAATATCAAGTTGCTATCTTCAATATTGCAAAAGTTATGGCCAATGTTAAAAGTTTTCGGACGACGACCACGACGCGGAAGACGAGAGGGCTATGACAATTTGGTTTTCTTCGAAAACAGCCAAGCTTATGACAAAATGAAGAATTTGAAGCTGTTTAAATACATTGCACACGTGCAAAGGCAAGAGGACCTCATGCCACATCCAAAAATGTACAGCATAAAGAGTTTACGCTTAAGGAAAACACATTTGCTAGGTAAGTCTTAAATTGCACAAATAATTGTTGGAATTCACATGTTAAAATAAACCACGGATTTTAAATCTTTAACACATCACCTAATGAAATATTATTATTTAATATTCAGACTTTGATGAGTTCTGTAGGAGTTCATTACATTTCAAGTATTAAGCGGTCTGCTATTACAACTAGATATGATTCACATGGTTTGTTAGACTTGTCAATAGGGTACATCACGTTTTTCATTTAAGAATTTAATATCATTTTTCTGCAATATCGGTCTATCATCCAATCTGAAAGCAGCGTTTATTTAAAACTGCAAAAAGTTGTTATTATCCATCGTTAATATATAGACCCCAATGTGTCCTATACATCGCGTGAAGACCTTTACAAATAAAGTGAATAAAATTACACATCCATTATTTATGAAATATTCTAGCATAGTCTTCTAAAGACAAAAAAGATAAACAGTATGATGTTAATTGCCAATCACTTTCATAACAAGACTTCTTAAACTATAAACTATTGTTTGCTTAATTATTGAAGAATATGTTATTAGAGCATAAGATACAAAATAAGTTTATCTTTATAATTCCTACCAATATCAAAAAACCTTTTTCGTATGGATTTAAATTAAAATTAAAAATTTAAAATGCACTCAAAAGATTTAATGTGTTCTCATATATAAAATATTGCCCAAGTAAGATATATCCATAAGAGGCATTTATGTTAACCAGATTATTTTTTCACAAACAGAACCAAACTATGCATAAATTGTGAACGCAGCTAACAGCTTAAAAAAGCTCTTACTTACTTCCGTTGCCATCCCTAAAATCTTTAATTGTTTTCATGTTTTTACTTCTTCATGAGAAATAGGTATAATCAATTGTAAACCCTTATTCATGGAAACAGTCAACAAACAAGATATTTAAAAAAAGCTGCTTTACATCTTACTTTAAGTCTTTGGCCCTAACAGCACAAGCAATGGCCTTCAAAAGGCTTTTCAAAACACATCTGCAAAATAATCTATCAAAGCAACTCTCAATTCCAACTTCAACAAGCAGCAGGCCTTCAGAAAAGCATTTTAATGCATGTTTATTCATCTGCAATTGAAATTGGCATAATAAAATTGGCCCAAATAACTCTTTATTCGTAAAACCGTAACTCTCCAACCCCAACTGACTCTCAGATCTCAGATTAGCCTCTCTATCTGTCAGACCCGCCTGTACAGGTAGAGGTACGCTAGATCCATGGGCGGGTGTTCAGATAGTGCAACCTTCTCGTCATTGAAGATCACCCAGCGACCCTCCTTCAGTATGTGACACACGTAGTGGCCCACCATCGTGGAGGTACCCATGTGACTGATGAACGCCACTAGCTTGTACTCTGAAAGATACATTGATAATACATGGTACCCATGTTACTGATTAACGCCACAAGCTTGTACTCTGAAAGATATATTGAGAATATATTTGTCATACATGAGGATCTAATGCATGCTAGTAACATGTCCCATTTTTTTTTTAAGAGTGCTATTCTAATGGAAAACAAAACTCAATCTAAGACCAAGTTATTCTTAGGACATACAAAAAGGCTAATTTCGATAATTGACCTGTAAGTGTGACCTTGACCTTTGATGAATGGATCTAATTTTAAAGCACACTTCAATTTTTTTCAAAATAGATTAATTGTGCAGATTTCAAAAAACCAAACTACAAGATACAGCAGAAAATTCAGTAAATCCCTGTTCTTTTTTGCATACATATGACGATATAAAAAGTCCAATAAATATTGTCATTTCTTGATAATCTGTATAAACATCAGCCTGAATGCCATTGCTTATATTTGATATGTGTGTCATTATGGCCTATCAATACAGTCATATTGTACATGTGTGTCAATGTGGCCTATCAATACAAGTCATATATAAGACACAACTAACTGAAGGTCTATAACACTTACTTCCGTTGCCATCCCTACACTGCGGCTGGGCTGGGGTAGCAGATTGGTCCTCTGTCTCCATTGGCATGTCCAACTCATCAGCATGGCTAAACATCCACTCTACAGCCCTTTCAAGGTTGTTATCCTAGAAATGGAATGATGCATATACGGACTGACTGAGGGACAATGCCAATTTGATAACATGTATCTATAATTCTATAACTCATAACATGTAGGTGTTAAATATACATGTAGATAAATTTATTTTGTGATGATTAAAAACATGAACTAGGAGCTTTGATATCATAAAAAATACACAGTTTTAATCATTGGGGTGTTTTTCAACAAGCCAAACCAAAAGACTGGGCAATATTGAATACTTGAATACCAGTTCACACTGTTATAACCCTTTTTGAAACACATTATGCAGTGCTTACTGTGTTTTTGAGGGCCTTGGTTGCCTGGGCAGCTGTGAAACCCATCGACATCACCATGGCAACGGCCTCCTCATTTGCCTTGAACTCTGACCTCTCTGACCCAGGGGGCACAAATGGGGTGGACATGAAATCTGAAGAAACAAAAAACGCATTTCACTCACTACTGTAAAACTATTTTTATTTGTCTGATCAAGGATTTTATTGAAGAGTCTTCTGATGGATTCAAAAAAATGGATTTCAATTTATTGTCTGATTTTGCTTTCTAAATAACTTTCATGAACATTAAGATTCTCATTGTGCTTGGCACTAATTAATATTAAAATTCTTGTTCACTCCCACTAATCGCTTTTCATAAGTATATTTCATAACTATACAAAATTAAAGTCCAAAAACATAACAACAATCATGAACATGTATATGACAAGTTGTTTACATTGCAGTTGATTGGCCTATCTTAGTAAAGCCAGTGAAAAATCTGAGAAGGAAGATTTTAACAGCAAAGAAAATAATAAGCTGATGTCTAGAACATGATGTATAGAGACATGTTAAGACTGCAAAATGCTAATTGCCCAGTTTAAAGAGTGTAGGTGAGAAGAAAAAGAAACATCAAACTTTGCAGATATTTAAAAAAAAATGAACCTGGGTCATCAATGTTTAATCAGACAAATATTGATTTTCCCCCGGTATAAAGGGTCCATGTGAGTTCTAACAATAACAGATTCAGCATACACTGGAGTTGTTTACGTGTGTTGTCCATGTTTCATAATAAACCAACTTGTTAATTCCCCAATTTAAACTGCATGTGTAATTTGCCCAAAACGAAAACATTACATACTTGATTTATCGACAAACCACTAGACTGCATGCAGGTTGACCATATTTAAGGGAAACAACACAATTAATTCACCAGTCTTAATGGTACAGTTAATATCCACAAAAACAGAAACACCTTACACTCGAGTTATTAACAAAAACTTGTTTAATTCCTCCCTGTAAACTGTATAGATTTTTACCGTTGATTTTCACAAAAGCAGAAACACAACAGACTCTTGCACACTGAATTCACCTGGGTCGTCCATGTGTTCCATGATGTAGTTCATGGCGGCCTCCAGACCGTTGCTACCTGCATGGAACACTGCCTTCTTACAGACCTCCACTGGGAACCCCGTCTCCACCAGCTGGGACACCATACCTTCATCCAGTCTCACACTGGCTACAATACACAAACCGAAATAAGACTTACTTCAAAATTATCGTTGGGATGGAATGCTGATTAGAGTTAAAATTGGCATAACATAATAACCAGGGCTGTTTTTACTTCTTAGAGAATGGTTGTTTTGTTACAAATTAGAGTAGTTCGCAACTCAAATTGTCACAATTAAAAAAAGTTTGAGACTCAAATTTTCACGATTTAAAAAAGTTTGTGACTCATTTGTTCACAAAAAAAGTGTGACCTTGACCTTTGATGTAAATAGAAAGGTGTTTGAAATCTCCTCATGTTGGTCATAAGTGATAAGTCATTATAAATGACAAATTTACAGTCCGGACTAAGTGTGACCTTGACCTTTGATGTAGATAGAAAGGTGTTTGAAATCTCCTCATGTTGGTCATAAGTGGTAAGTCATTATAAATGACAAATTTAGAGTCCAGGAAACCTGTTGAATGGCCGAATTGGACCTTTGAACTCTTAGTGTGACCTTGACCTTTGAGGTACAGTGACGCAACCGTTTATGATGTTGTGCATTTTTTAAACTTAATTTAAAAATTCATCAATATATGCCAAAATTAATGCTGAGGCAGGAATTTTCAAGCTATTGTATGAATGAATTTGACGTTTGACTCTAAGAGTGATCTTGACATTAAAGGTAGGGAGACAGCTTTTTCACATGTCCTCTTATGATGGTTTACATTTTCACAAAATTTGTTGCCAATATGATGAAAACTGGTTGCATTAAAGAGTGGCAATCATCAAATTGCCCAAATTTGAGAAATTCAAGGGCCATAACTCCAAATGCCTGGAGAGATTGGGTTGATTATTTAACTTGGCCTCCATATTATGCTAATAAACATGTTCAGAAAGTTTGGTGATGATCAGAAAAAAACTGGTTGAGTTAGGGATTGGAAATCAAAAAAGTGCGGATAAAAAAATTAATGTTTAGGTGGCACATACCGTTGGCAGGTTTTGATTCAGGCATTTTCTCCTCCCCTGGTTGCATACCATGGCCCCGTAGAGGGGTGAGATCCAGGTCTTGAAGTACGTCCAGAGATATATCTGAAACAAGGACATAACAAATATAATTGAAAAGCTGAATGTTTGTTTTCAGAATTGCTGGGTTCAGTCACTTATTATATATTTGTTTACATATTACAAAGTTGATGGTGTTAAACAAAACTGTATCTTTGTTCTATATTTCACATTTAATTTATTTGAAGCTTGTTACATTTTGTACAAGGATTTTTTTGGACTATTTCTGGAAATATGAATTGCCATTAGTCTCATTTTGTTATGAAAGCCTTAAGAATGCTTGCAAGATCTGGTCCTGGATATATAATTGCAGTTTTTATCAGCTGCTGCTTACAAATGGGAATTGAAGCAACTTTGGACATTGCAAAAGTTGTTCATGGGCAGTAAGTTGCAATTATATCTAAAAATCTACGAATGTTTGTTTTTGTTAAGGATTGTTTGTGTTTAACCAGTATTTCAATCATATGGTAGTAAGTTAGCCTACTCACACTTTTTGTGGGTTAGCTGGTTTAACAAGACTTGAACATACTCATGCCAGTAACTGACAACTGCAGTACTTGAATCAGATGTAGGGGGAGAACAGAAATCAACGGACAAGCTTAACCCTTTGCATGCTGGGAAATTTGACGTCTGCTAAAATGTCGTCTGCTGAATTTCTAAAATTAGCATTTTCTTCAAAAAAAAATCAAAGAATACTATCAAAATAGCAAACAGTTTGGATCCTGATGAGACGCCACATTCTGTGGCGTCTCATCTGGATCCAAACTGTGTGCAAAGGCCTTCAAAATCCAATTCCAGCGCTCAAAGGGTTAAAGCTGGGTTATGAATCATACCCTAGTTTTTAATTTGTAGCCCAGCGCTCTTCCAACTGAGTAAGCTGCCACAGTGAACAAATATTAAATCATTATCCATCTAGCTTACCCAACTTTTTGGGTACCCAGTCATCCCCAACAGTAAACTTCTTCAGCTGCACCACCAGGTAATCTGGTAAGCTGAGCAGCCGAGTCTGTCTGCAATGTAAACTAATGTTGTATATCAAGCCTTTACAATTCTGTCTTAAATGTTAGAGACTCAGAAGCATTTTGTCCCACAATGATTTGCCTCTATCATTCCAAGTTGGTGAACCCAGTTCATATCCTAATTGTATTATATGTCGTTTTGTAAATCCTGTTCATAACTTAAATACAGAACAGATGAAATTATCTGAGCCCAGCTCTTAGAAAAACGGGCTTAATGTTTATGCGGAATGCATTGTCCCAGATTAACCTGTGCAGTCCTCACAAATATGTCATTATTTTACTTCGCACATACAACTAATTAAGTCCTTTTAAGAACAAAATGTGAACTTCTTGACATGCAGGAATGTTTGCAAGTTTGTTTGATTATATGTTTCACCATTTCCAAGACATGGAGAAAGATTGCACATTTTTTGTAAAGCGGGAGGCCCCAGAGGGAGGATCTTGGTTTGTTCAGTTAAGGATATGTTTTTCCAGTATAATAAAAAATAAATACCAAAGGCACATTTCAAGGTATAGTTTATATTGTCCCCCTCAAATAGTGATGCCAACCTCAGACATAGTTCTAAGTTCACATCACACTTATGGGCGGAAAATATTTATAATACCCATCAACTGCCAATGATATTTATAATTATACTATAGTCACAGCTACGCTTTTTTTTTATTTGAAAACATGTAGCATCGATGGCACAAAAGAACTTTACCAAAAAGTGACAAATATCTGATACAACTTTGTCTGACACATGGCAATGATGACACATTTAAAGTTTCAATTTGATTGTATCATAAAAACTAAACAGACTAACCTACAAAACCAACTAACAGAGTGACTCTAATGTACTACCCCTTTCTTGCTGGGGTAAAATCATCATTTTATTAAAAGTGTAAAATCATTAAATGTTAACCTTCTGAAAAGGAGAAAAGCACCAAATCTTTGCTAAGGGCCTTATGATCAAGGTGCTTGTTAAAGCAACATTTCATAGTCGAAAATGTCACGGCTAGGTGTACTTGTTTGCGGCAAAAACTGCATTGATGTTACTGCATGTGTTAAATGTTTACTGACATGGGAAAACATGACACTGTTTTGCAGGGAAAAGCAGGCTAACTTAAACAGCCAAATTGACTGATCAATGTAAACTGAGTCTCGTTCTTGGAAAACTGGTTTGAATACATGTGCCTTAAGTGTCATCCCAGATAAGCCTGTGCAGTCCGCACAGGTTATAAGGGACAACACTTTCTGCTTTAATGGAATTTTATTGGAAGTCTCTTTAAAACGAAAATATAGTTGAGATGGACAATCTAGGTGGAAAGCACCGGCTAATCTGTGACAACACTTTAGGCACATGCATTTAGGCCCTGTTTTCACAAAACGTGGCTCAAATATCACAATTGCAAGGCATACTTGTTGGCAGCACAATGGGCATTGATGGCGCTGCTGTAGAATCCCTCCACCACTTCCGTGGCTCCAAACATCTCCAGACAGGATTGCATTGGGATACGGGGGCGAACAATGTCCTTGGCATCTCTACAAAACGTCCGAGAAACTGGCTTTGGTGAATGAGAACTATTTTTGCAAGTAAACGTTATCCGTTTGTTTATCATTTTTAAAGAATTGTTGCCATATGTTATAACATTAATTTGGAATAGACAAACATATTTGGATAAATTTCAAATTATTTAGATTCAGACATGACCAGACCACATATTTTGTAAAATTGTAACGCAAACTGTATTTGACAGTTCCATAAATGCTTTTTTTAGTAATCACCACACATTTAACAAGAGATGTGTTTATCAGAAACACAATGCCCCCTACTGCGCCGCTTTGAAAAAAAAATATAAAAAATAAAATTAAAAAAATTGACCTTTGACCTTGAAGGATGACCTTGACTTTTCACCACTCAAAATATGCAGCTCCATGAGATGCACATGCATTTAACAATTATTTTTTGTTGACCTTTGACCTTGAAGGATGACCTTGACCATTCACCACTCAAAATGTGCAGCTTCGTGAGATACACATGCATGCCAAATATCAAGTTGCTATCTTCAATATTGCAAAAGTTATGACCAACGTTAAAGTTTTCAGACGGACACACAGACGGACGGATGGACAGAAGGACGGTCAAAATGTGTGTGCGTATGGAAAGGCCTTGTCCATATACACATGCATACCCAATATGAAGGTTATATCTCAAGGGACATATAAGTTCTGAGCATTTTTCGAAACCTAAACGCAGATTTTGAAACCTTAACGCAGACCCATACTTCAAGGTCAAGGTCACATGGGTCAAAATGTGTGTGCGTATGGAAAGGCCTTGTCCATATACACATGCATACCAAATATGAAGGTCATATCTCAAGGGACATAGAAATTCTGAGCATTTTTTTAAACCTAAACGCAGATTTTGAAACCTTAACGCAGACCCTTACTTCAAGGTCAGGAACACAGGGGTCTAAATTTGTGTGTGTATGGAAAGGCCTTGTCCATATACACATGCATACCAAATATGAAGGTTATATCTCAAGGGACATAGAAGTTCTGAGCATTTTTCGAAACCTAAACGCAGATTTTGAAACCTAAACGCAGACCCTTACTTCAAGGTCAAGGTCACAGGGGTCAAAATTTTTGTGCGTATGGAAAGGCCTTGTCCATATACACATGCATACCAAATATGAAGGTTATATCTCAAGGGACATAGAAGTTATGAGCATTTTTCGAAACCTAAACGCAGATTTTGAAACCTAAACGCAGACCCTTACTTCAAGGTCAAGGTCACAGGGGTCAAAATTTTTGTGCGTATGGAAAGGCCTTGTCCATATACACATGCATACCAAATATGAAGGTTATATCTCAAGGGACATAGAAGTTATGAGCATTTTTCGAAACCTAAACGCAGATTTTGAAACCTAAACGCAGACCCTTACTTCAAGGTCAAGGTCACAGGGGTCAAAATTTTTGTGCGTATGGAAAGGCCTTGTCCATATACACATGCATACCAAATATGAAGGTTATATCTCAAGGGACATAGAAGTTATGAGCATTTTTCGAAACCTAAACGCAGATTTTGAAACCTAAACGCAGACCCTTACTTCAAGGTCAAGGTCACAGGGGTCAAAATTTTTGTGCGTATGGAAAGGCCTTGTCCATATACACATGCATACCAAATATGAAGGTTATATCTCAAGGGACATAGAAGTTATGAGCATTTTTCGAAACCTAAACGCAGATTTTGAAACCTAAACGCAGACCCTTACTTCAAGGTCAAGGTCACAGGGGTCAAAATTTTTGTGCGTATGGAAAGGCCTTGTCCATATACACATGCATACCAAATATGAAGGTTATATCTCAAGGGACATAGAAGTTATGAGCATTTTTCGAAACCTAAACGCAGATTTTGAAACCTAAACGCAGACCCTTACTTCAAGGTCAAGGTCACAGGGGTCAAAATTTTTGTGCGTATGGAAAGGCCTTGTCCATATACACATGCATACCAAATATGAAGGTTATATCTCAAGGGACATAGAAGTTATGAGCATTTTTCGAAACCTAAACGCAGATTTTGAAACCTAAACGCAGACCCTTACTTCAAGGTCAAGGTCACAGGGGTCAAAATTTTTGTGCGTATGGAAAGGCCTTGTCCATATACACATGCATACCAAATATGAAGGTTATATCTCAAGGGACATAGAAGTTATGAGCATTTTTCGAAACCTAAACGCAGATTTTGAAACCTAAACGCAGACCCTTACTTCAAGGTCAAGGTCACAGGGGTCAAAATTTTTGTGCGTATGGAAAGGCCTTGTCCATATACACATGCATACCAAATATGAAGGTTATATCTCAAGGGACATAGAAGTTATGAGCATTTTTCGAAACCTAAACGCAGATTTTGAAACCTAAACGCAGACCCTTACTTCAAGGTCAAGGTCACAGGGGTCAAAATTTTTGTGCGTATGGAAAGGCCTTGTCCATATACACATGCATACCAAATATGAAGGTTATATCTCAAGGGACATAGAAGTTATGAGCATTTTTCGAAACCTAAACGCAGATTTTGAAACCTAAACGCAGACCCTTACTTCAAGGTCAAGGTCACAGGGGTCAAAATTTTTGTGCGTATGGAAAGGCCTTGTCCATATACACATGCATACCAAATATGAAGGTTATATCTCAAGGGACATAGAAGTTATGAGCATTTTTCGAAACCTAAACGCAGATTTTGAAACCTAAACGCAGACCCTTACTTCAAGGTCAAGGTCACAGGGGTCAAAATTTTTGTGCGTATGGAAAGGCCTTGTCCATATACACATGCATACCAAATATGAAGGTTATATCTCAAGGGACATAGAAGTTATGAGCATTTTTCGAAACCTAAACGCAGATTTTGAAACCTAAACGCAGACCCTTACTTCAAGGTCAAGGTCACAGGGGTCAAAATTTTTGTGCGTATGGAAAGGCCTTGTCCATATACACATGCATACCAAATATGAAGGTTATATCTCAAGGGACATAGAAGTTATGAGCATTTTTCGAAACCTAAACGCAGATTTTGAAACCTAAACGCAGACCCTTACTTCAAGGTCAAGGTCACAGGGGTCAAAATTTTTGTGCGTATGGAAAGGCCTTGTCCATATACACATGCATACCAAATATGAAGGTTATATCTCAAGGGACATAGAAGTTATGAGCATTTTTCGAAACCTAAACGCAGATTTTGAAACCTAAACGCAGACCCCTACTTCAAGGTCAAGGTCACAGGGGTCAAAATTTTTGTGCGTATGGAAAGGCCTTGTCCATATACACATGCATACCAAATATGAAGGTTATATCTCAAGGGGCATAGAAGTTATGAGCATTTTTTTCGAAAAGGACAGACAGACAGAAGGACAGAAGGACAGACGGACAGACGGACAGTGCGATCACTATATGCCACCCTACCGGGGGCACAAAAACAAAAAAAATGACCTTTGACCTTGAAGGATGACCTTGACCTTTCACCACTCAAAATGTGCAGCTCCATGAGATACACATGCATGCCAAATATGAAGTTGCTATGATCAATATTGCAAAAGTTATGACCAATTTTCGAAACCTAAACGCAAGTGTGACGGAATTTCAGAAGGACAGACAGACGGACGGACAGACGGATAGTGTGATCACTATATGCCACCCTACCGGGGGCATAAAAAAATAAAACTGTCTATAACTTGGTCACATTAACCCTTGAGTTCTGATCGGTGAAGTAAGAACAAAGCCCAAATCTGTCTATTACTTGGCCATATATTTACCTCGAGTTCTGAGAGAAGATGAAGGAGGAACTCCTGTGCATCCTGCTGTCGTTTTGTGGAGAACTCAGCATGGCCACGGCCTATCAGGGTCTTGAACATC
This sequence comes from Dreissena rostriformis, assembly GCA_007657795.1. Lineage (NCBI taxonomy): Eukaryota > Metazoa > Mollusca > Bivalvia > Myida > Dreissenidae > Dreissena > Dreissena rostriformis. The sequence continues at coordinate 31,378 of VMBQ01009105.1, forward strand.
TGTGGACGGATACCAGCTGGGGCCTGAAAAACAAGTATGTGCACACAGTCAATCAGAGTGCCCTGCCAATATGGAATTGGGTCCCACTCTGAGAAAAGGGGGTTTAATGCATGTATGTAGAGTGTCATCATAGAAGCCTTTGCAGTCCACACAGGCTAATCAGGGACGACACTTTCCGCTTCAAATTGATTTGCGCTAAGAGGAGACTTCATTGAAACAAAAATGCCATGAAAGCGAAACATAATTTCCCCGATAAGACTGTCTAGACTGCACAGGCTAATTTAGTACATGTATGACACTTAACGCACATGCCTTCAACTCGCTTTTCACAGAGCGAGAGGCCTTGAATTTATTTAGTTTTATTTGGTACTTTTGGGAGTTCATATCCAACGGTCTTACACTCATATCACAGCACTCAGTTAACCTTCTAACACTTTTCCTGGGTAGGTTGGTCAGTTATCAAGGCCGATGAATATAACAGTTTCAATGGGATTGATTTAATTTTGTTTGTTTAATCTTATTGGATTTATTCACAGTATTCAAACAGTATTTCAGTCTTATATAGTATGGTCATCTGTAAACATACTCACAAATTTATGGGTAAGCTGGTTCATAAGTTGTAAGTAGACATACTTATGCCAGTAACTGACAACTGCCCTACTTGAATCAGAGATAGGTACATGTAGAGAATGGCCAAAGGAAATAATTTCATGATTTGTCCAGGGCTCTACAAACTGAGTAAAC
>VMBQ01009106.1:0-17344 GCA_007657795.1 Dreissena rostriformis
GTTGTATGTCTCCCAATACTGTTATCAAACAATCCAGGAACGGATGAAACAGCTTGATCTTGCGCATGTTTGAAATGTTTTAAAATTGGTCGAAAATTATGATCGGAAAAAATAAAAATCAACAATACCGATGCAAACATTATTTTATATTACTTAATCTCTTTTCATATCAGAGCTGTTCCCAGTTCGATTATTTCAAACATTTTGTAAATGCAAAAGAAGCAAATAAACGGACTTCTTTACGGATTGGGCATTGTTTAAGTGTGTCATTAAATGTCTTAAATTGTTTCATTTAAACAACTGTAGTGCTTCATTATAAAAATAATAATCTAATTAACGAAAAAAAAATGTTTTTCTTCATTGTGGCTCGAACCATTGTTCTTTGGATTAAAAAGCTATCGCGTTTCCTACTCTTTCATCGAAACTCATGTATTAATCAGTATTTGAAACGTTAATTAATGGATCTTCAATTTGTAACAAAATTTAAATAAACAACAGAAACCATCTCGTTTAAACGTATGAATTCAGTGCAAAAATGTGACTATGTGGCAAACAAAGCAACAATATATTATATAATATACAGCCTATACACATATAACAGTCTTACATTGTCACCGTTCTCATCTGTACCATTTTAAACATCGGCATGAAAACAGTTCAATAGAACGAAACTGGAAGAAAACTTTCGTCCAGTGCGGCAATTGATAAATTAGAGCGAATCTGTCGAACCCGATTCCACTTAATAAAAGTAGAGAATTAATGACGAGCACGTGAACGATCAAGTATAATAGTTTGCACCACTCATTACTTGGAAAAGTCAACGTATGAAAAAAGCCGTAAATGTTTGTGAAAATAAAGAACGACCCTAACAAATCATTGATTGTCAGTGCTATAATTAATTGTGACAGTTTGTTTCTTCTGCTTCATATAAAACACTGAAGCACTGACGTTACCTAATATCCCCAGTATTGCAACCACAGCCACGTATACGGTTAGTCCGATGTATTGTCGACTCTTCTCATCGTTGAGCTCTTTTAGCACGTTCTCATCGCTCATTGATACATCCGATCGGTCATTATCCGCCATAGTGTTGTGTCTGGACAACCACAGAAACTGGATGGTAAAAATATGTGGTGATTTCGTCCAATTTTGTGTATTTGTTTGTTTCAACTGATTGTGTAAGTTAATGTTATTTCCACCATAAATTTATATTACATCCCTGCCATATCAATAACTTACTTTCACGAAACAAATTTCGGCACAAACAGTTTTCATTCGAGTTTAATATACGCCGCTACAGAATTTCGTCGATTAAAAACACAGTTTACCATTACAAGTGCACTCATCCACTTGCTTGTTAATGTCAAATATTAGTTTAACAAAAACCATCGTTTGAAAGTAATTACATTTTATGGTTAAACTAGAGTTTAGTAATTTAAATCTTCCTTTGCCAATTCGGCACATGAAAGCCTACAGTGCGTTTTTCATCATGTTCGTTCTTAATTAGCTTCTCTAAAAATTAAAAACGCACTTCGAATACAATTTCATATACTAACTATTAAAAGGAAATATGGAAGTTAAAGGTGGATATATAAAAGGTCATAAATTGGCACTTGAGCTCAAGTATCAAATATCAAGATCTCTTCCCAATAAATAGGATACGAAAGACTAAGTTATAACAAAAACTAGGTTTCCCGAGAAAGTATTGATTTGTCACGAACTACAATACTGTGTATGTTCAAGTATGAAAACAAATAAAAACTATGAAAATTAACATTCATATATAGTTTATCGACAATCAGGCATTTTGCAATTGGCCAAGACAAGGAAACATACAATATAGCGTTTTCAAAGATAAACAAGTATGACAGTCAAGACACGTTTGCATGATAACAAATAATATGTAAGACTATTTAATGCATTTATGTGTGATAACATGCAATTATACAGCAGTTAAACGATTTACTTTCTCACATCTAAGTTTGAAAGCTTCCACCAAAATTTTACCAATGGTTTTGAGCTGTATAACATTTGTGCAAGGAATCATTAATATGTATATACTTATGGAACGCCAGGATGTCCTAATATTATATTATATACGCAATTCGTTTTATAATAGACAACCAAGTAAAAAGTCACATTCTGATTCACATGCATTTTGGTTACACAGTTAACACTTTTCGTTCTTCGCTGGATATCATATTATATCTACCAACTTCTATTATAAGACAATGAGAACTTAGTCGAAATTGGCTCATTTGGATTTGAAGTTTTCATCGGATATGCAATCATTGTATTTTTCATACTCAAAACTGTTTTTTACATTTTACGCAGTCATTCCATTCTTGTAATAATTTGTCTTTTAGTCTTTGAGTTACCATGTGATCGATGTCGCATGTTAATTAAGGCATATAGCCAAAACCAAGGTTGTCTTAAATTTATTTCAAAGCTTGGCACCATTGATTATTTTCCGTTTAATGTAAATTGGTTAAAACATTAATCTGTTCCATAAACACATGATAAAATATTGAATTTCGATTATTTACAAGTTTTCACTCAAAAACGCAAAAGAAATCTATCCAATTTACTAAGTACAGCAAAGTTTGAAGTAGATAAATTTACACAAAGAAAAAGTTTTGCTTAAAATAGATACAATGTGATGATAAGTTCTAAGTGCATGTAATTTACAAATTTTACTTAGAAATGGTGAGATAACATCATTCGAATCAATAAGGAAATTGGCCACATTATTAAACAAGTCTAACGCTTCATGTTAGATATCGTTTTCTGTATTCCTCTACAGTACAGTTCTTATAACTGTAATGTACGCGTTTTGTCTCCCTTCTAAGGCGGTAATATTTAGTTTTGGCATCTGAACATCTAATCTAGTTCGCGTCACAGGATAACGTTTAAAGCTTCTTTTACATTCCTACAGCTATTTTTGTTAAATCTATATGCATCGTTGAAGCACAGTGACATTTAATTTTACGTTTGTTATTACCTGTGTGTACCTAAGTACCTCAGCAAACGCCATGTAAAAGAAATCTATCTAAGTACATCAAAGTTTGAAGTAGATTAATTTACACAAAGGAATAGTTTTGCTAAAAATAGATACAATGTGATGATAAGTTCTAAGTGCATGTAATTTACAAATTTTACTTAGAAATGGTGAGATAACATCATTCGAATCAATAAGGAAATTGGCCACATTATTAAACAAGTCTAACGCTTCATGTTAGATATCGTTTTCTGTATTCCTCTACAGTACAGTTCTTATAACTGTAATGTACGCGTTTTGTCTCCCTTCTAAGGCGGTAATATTTAGTTTTGGCATCTGAACATCTAATCTAGTTCGCGTCACAGGATAACGTTTAAAGCTTGTACATTCCTACAGCTATTTTTGTTAAATCTACATGCTTCGTTGAAGCACATTGACATTTCATTTTACGTTTGTTATAACCTGTGTGTACCTTAGAACCTCAGCAAACGCCATGTATCTAGATTCAACAACCCAGCCGTGAAATTAATCATCAAAGGATTTTTAGTACATTCTGATCAGAGAAAAAATAATATCAATATGTTTTAAGTTCATTCGTATAACGGTATGTTATTAATACTTATATCAACTAATCAAGATTATACACAGTAACAACAAGGGTAGACTTTGTGTCGTTTAAAAAAAAAGCATCACAGAGCCATAACAATTCAATACGTTATTTTATTTTAACATAAGAATGTTACCACTATTAGCACTAGCACACTCGTTCAATTAAAGTGGTAGATTTGTACACACAGACCTGTTTCATGTCTGACATTACTGTTATCAAACAATCCAGAATATTATGAAATGGCATGTTAAAAATGTTTAAAACTTGGTCGAACATTTTTAAACGGAAAAATAAAACTCAATAATACCGATGCAAACTTTATTTTTTATAACGTCCTCTATTGTCATTTTAAACGTGTACCCATTTCCCACACACTCAAACAATTATTTAATGCGAAATAAGCACATAATTTGAATTGTTCACGGCTTATGGCCTTTTCAAAGTGTGTCCTTAAATGCCTTAAAGTGTGTCATTTAAACATCTCAACAGTTGAGCTCCATCATAATAACAAGCCTGAAAACAGGTTTTTCTTCATTGGGGCTCAAACAATTGTTTTTGGATTAAAAGGCTATCTCCTTTTTCGCGCGGCCATCCTAACTCATGAATAAATAAGCATTTAAATAACTGATCCACAGTTTGTAACAACATTTAACAAAACAATCGAAACATTCTGAATTATCAAATGGTTTCGCGTTATTAAGCTTTAAAAAAATTGTAATTTCAGAGGACAGATTTTAATACATGGAGCAATATTTTCAGTATTAATCTTTGTCACTAATTGTTATTTCACTACCTGATGTAAAGTGTTATTTTATTTTTCCGTCGTAGCTGTTTGACCTAGCTTTTCACCTTCAAAGACCTTTACAACGCCGGCAGACCCGAATGAATACATTCGACTGTTTCATTGGCTGATTCGAGAGAAATCCCCCAGAACTTTGGCCACATCACTGCGTCTGTGAACAGCGTAAAGGATGTTACATTGTTCAGTGTAAGGAATTCCAGACTTAACTCTGCATTTTGTATACGGCACATAAACACATTTTGGCCCTGTTACAATCCGCGTTAAATCCATCTCGCAGAAATTCAGGGTCAGTACTCGGTCACTAAATCGTCGGGAAAGACATACTGGACTATCGATAAACGTTGATAACACAGTATTGCTTTCAATATAAGAAAACATACTCTACTGAAATAGTATAGCGTCATGATAAGACGGAAATCGTTTAATTATCTTACCACAAATGTGTAACACAGTCTTCATTTTCTCTCAAAAGGTATTGTGCTTAGATGTTCCATTTACAAGAAGCAATAGGATTTGTAAAGACCTGCGTCACGCTAAATTGTGTCTTATGACATAAGCGGCCAGCGTATCTATAGCCCAGTCTGCGCATCTCGCAGTCTGGTCAGGAGATACATAATGAGACCACGAAACCTTTCGTGAGTTTATAGCGGACAGCGCAGCGTCTGACCAGACTGTGCAATTGCGCACACTAGGCTTCAGCTACGCTGGTTGAAACGCCATAAGACTCATTTTCGCATGGCCCGGATCTGAAAAGAATTCGAATGTGTCGATAGAAAAATGCGTGTCTATCAAATAGTAGCATACCATACAATTCGATGGTGAAGTAATAAACTCATAATAAGCCATGTGAGGACACATATGATCTATAGTAGTATAATGTTTTATCTACGAACATTATTGTGTGTTTGAATATACGTGCACTTAATAACACACATTTGATGTGGTGGATATGCGACTAACAAGTGAAAAAACACAACAATTAAACATTTGTTTTCAATTTAATTATCTTAAAACGTAATTTTTCTAACTTTATTTTAAAGTCAGGATATTCGCCGAATATCTTTTTTAAAGATATTTCTTGTTGAATATGTGTCAAATAAAGCACCTATACATTGTATAATATTTAGACTTTACACATACAACAAAAGTAGATTGTTACCGGGCTATATATATGTTAATCATCTTTACCATTTCAAACATAGGCATGCACACAGGTAAGGGTCAGGTTGATTGTGTCGTGCTATATCGATCACACGTGTTCAAATTATTCTCAATAATTCTTTTAGTAAAATACACGCGTGAGTCCATCTCCGAACATAATTGTTTTGTAGTTTTTTTACCACTGTGAAATTCCAACCCTACGCCCGCAGCACAGAATACGGTCTACTATAAAGCGTCTGAACCCCGAGTTGAAGAAACCAATAATGAACGGGTTCAGGGTGCTGCTGATCACGTACGACCTGTGAGCGAGGACTTCCCAGGCACTGCTTGTGTGGTCGTATGTATGCATGAAGCTGATGACAAAGTACGGCACGAAGCTCAACACTGAAGCCGCGGTTAATACAAATATCATTATCGTTATGCGTTTTTCTATGTGTTTATTCCTTTTGCTTCTATTAGACGACTGCAGTTGTGTGTCTACATTTTGTATGCCTTGTGATGTAGAGGTTTCATTGTCTTCAGTAGACGAAGCGGATGTGACATGAACACTCTCTGTTGCTTCGACCTTTTGACTTCCATCCGTGGTACCTTCGGAAACATTTATTGTACGGTGTTGACCACATTCGATCGTATGAAGATTATGGGCTTGTGGTCTAGAATGTTTGGAGTAATCTTCAAGCTGGTTTCGAACAGAAGCAATTTTCTTTGCAATTAAGCTATATATAACAATTATGAGAATCGATACAGCAACAAGAATACTCAGATCCAACATATGAAAGACTGTGATGGTTCCCTTTAACTCCGGTCGCATGGAAGGCCTGCAGTGGGCACCAGTGATGGTCCTGTTCACAGACATAACGTGTACATCTACTGGTGTGCGCTCTAAGAGCCAAATATCGCGCAGTGCGAAGACAGACGATATCGTTAAACATGCACAGATTACGTATTTAGTAAAACGCAACTGGCACAAAACCTTCGGCCAATACGGCCATTGATAAATGAGAACGAATCTATCGAACCCAATTGCACTTAAGAAAAGTAGAGAATTAACGACGAGCACGTGAACGATCAAGTATAATAGTTTGCACCACTCATTACTTGGAAAAGTCAACGTATGGTAAAAGCCGTAAATGTTTAATAAGACATAGAAAGACGCTAACAAATCATTGATTGTCAGTGCTATAATTAAAATATTAGTGACAGTTTGTTTCTTTTGCTTCATATAAAAAGCTAACGCAGTGGCGTTGCCTAATATCCCTAGTATTGCAACCACAGCCACGTATACGGTAAGTCCGATGTATTGTCGACTCTTCTCATCGTTGAGTTCTTTTAGCACGTTCTCATCGCTCGTTGATACATCCGATCGGCCATCATCCGCCATAGTGTTGTGCGTGGACACCCACAGAAACTGGATGATAAAAATAGGTGGTTTTTTCGTCCGATAGTGTGTATGCGTTTTCTTCAACTGATTGTTTAAGTTAATGTTATTTCCACCATTAATTTATATTACATCCCTGCCATATAAATAACTTACTTTCACGAAACAAATTTCGGTAAAGAAAAGTTTTAATTCGTTTATAGTATACGCCGCTACAGTATGACAGTTCGTCGATTTTGAAATCCAGTCCAACATTACAAGTGCACTCATCCATTTGCTTGGTAATGTCAAATATTTGTTTGTAACAATAACCATCATTCGTAAGTAATTACATTTTATCGTTATAATAGAGTATAGTAATTCAAAACTTCCTTTACCAATTCGACACATGAAAGCCTACAGTCCATGTTTGTTCACAATTAAGCTTCTCTACAAATACTCAAAGCTATTTGCCACTATCACATGGAAAATGATATTGGTTTACCCAAATATTCTTATTAATCAAATTCCCATAATAATACATTTTAGAATTAGAGACTTACTATTAAAAAGAAATTAGGAAGTTAAAGGCGGAACATAAGCAGTCATTAATTGGCACTTGAGCTCAAGTATCAAATATCAAGATCTCTTCCCCAAAAAACAGGATATGAAAGAGTAAATTAAAACAAGAACTAGGTTTCCCGAGAAAGTATTGATCTGTCACGAACTACAATACTTTGTATGTTCAAGTATGAAAACAAATTATAACTATGAAAATTAACATTTATACATGTACATATTTTATTGACAATCCGGCATTTTGCAATTGGTCAAGTATATGGATACGAAAGAAATATGGCCAAGACAAGGAATCATACAATATAGCGTATTCAAAGATAAACAAGTATGACAGTCAAGACACGTTTGCATGATAACAAATAATATGTAAGACTATTTAATGCATTTATGTGTGATAACATGCAATTATACAGCAGTAAAACGATTTACTTTCTCACATCTAAGTTTGAAAGCTTCCACCAAAAATTTACCAATGGTTTTGAGCTGTATAACATTTGTGCAAGGAATCATTAATATGTATATACTTATGGAACGCCAGGATGTCCTGATATTATATTTTATACGCAATTCGTTTTATAATAGACAACCAAGTAAAAAGTCACATTCTGATTCACATGCATTTTGGTTACACAGTTTACACTTTTCGTTCTTCGCTGGATACCATATTATATCTACCAACTTCTATTATAAAACAATGAGAACTTAATCGAAATTGGCTTATTTGGATTTGGAGTTTTCATCGGATATGCAATCATTGTATTTTTTATACTCAAAACAGTTTTTACATTTTACGCAGAATTCCATTTTGGGATGTGAAGCTTAAGTATCATTCCGTTCTTGTACAAATTTGTCTTTCAGTCTTTGAGTTATCATGTGATCGATGTCGCATGTTAATTAAGGCATATAGCCAAAACCAAGGTTGTCTAAAATTTATTTCAAAGCTTGGCACCATTGATTATTTTCCGTTCAATGTAAATTGGTTCAAACATTCATCTGTTTAATAAACACATGATATAATATTGAATTTCGGTTATTTACAATTTTCACTCAATAACGCAATGATCTTAGTTTAAATATACCGGATAAAAGAAATCTATCCAATTTACTAAGTACATCAAAGTTTGAAGTAGATTAATTTACACAAAGGAATAGTTTTGCTAAAAATAGATACAATGTGTTGATAAGTTCTAAGTGCATGCAATTTACAAATTTTACTTAGAAATGGTGAGATAACATCATTCGAATCAATAAGGAAATTGGCCACATTATTAAACAAGTCTAACGCTTCATGTTAGATATCGTTTTCTGTATTCCTCTACAGTACAGTTCTTATAATTGTAATGAACGCGTTTTGACTCCCTTTTAAGACGGTAATATTTTTTTTTGGCATCTTAACATTTAATCTAGTTCGCGTCACAGGATAACGTTTAAAGCTTGTACATTCCTACAGCTATTTTTGTTAAATCTACATGCTTCGTTGAAGCACATTGAAATTTCATTTTACGTTTGTTATAACCTGTGTGTACCTAAGAACCTCAGCAAACGCCATGTATCTAGATTCAACAACCCAGCCGTGAAATTTATCATCGAAGGATTTTGAGTACATTCTGATCAGAGAAAAAATAATATCAATATGTTTTAAGTTCATTCGTATAACGGTATGTTATTAATACTTATATCAACTAATCAAGATTATACACAGTAACAACAAGGGTAGACTTTGTGTCGTTTAATAAAAAGCATCACAGAGCCATAACAATTCAATCCGTTATTTTATTTTAACATAAGAATGTTACCACTATTAGCACTAGCACACTCGTTCAATGACATTGGCACTTACAATAAGTGCAATTTCGTGAGAAGTAAACGATGCTTTTCGCGAACTGAATATGACACTTAAAACGGTGTCATTATACCATAATTATAGTATAATTATGTACTATAATTGCTGAAGTCAGCCTATTGTTTGGTTTAAAATAAAAAGTAGTCAGTCAACTTAAACAGAGAATGATGTGTTTCGAATTTGATACGGTTTCTCGTATTTAATTGTTGAGTACACTTTGCATTGAAGTACGGAAAAGAATATAATACCAATCTGATATTTGAGAAAGAACGTGCAAATACGTATAACGGTATATGGTGTGGGAATGGTAATATGATCTTCTTAGGTAAATTAAAGTGGTAGATTTGTACACGCAGACCTGTTGCATGTCTGACATTAATGTTATCAAACAATCCAGGATATGATGAAATGGCATGTTTAAAATGTGTAAAACTTGGTCGAACATTTTTAAAACGGAAAATAAAACTCAATAATACCGATGCAAACATTATTTTTTATAACGTCCTCTATTGTCATATCAAACGTGTTCCCATACACCCAAACAATTATTTAATGCGAAATTAGCACATAATTTGAATTATTCACGGCTTATGGCATTGTGTCCTTAAATACCTTAAGGTGTGTTATTTAAACATCTCAACAGTGCAGCTCCATCATAATAACAAGCATGAAAACAGGTTTTTCTTCATTGGGGCTCAAACAATTGTTTTTGGATTAAAAGGCTATCTCCTTGCCCGCGCGTCCAACCTAACTCATGAATAAATATGCATTTAAGTAACTGATCCACAGTTTGTAACAACATTTAACAAAACAATCGAAACATTCTGAATTATCAAATGGTCTCGCGTTATTAAGCTTTATAATTTCAGAGGATAGATTTTAATACATGGAGCAATATTTTCAGTATTAATCATCGTCATTAATTGTTATTTCACTACCTGATGTACAGTGTTATTTTTCCGGCGAAGCTGTTTTACCCAGCTTTTCACCTTCAAAGACCTTTACAACGCCGGCAGACCCGGAAGAATACATTCGACTGTTTCATTGGCTGATTCGAGAGAAATCCCCCAGAACCTTGGCCACAGCACTGCGTCTGTGTACAGCGTAAAGGATGTTACATTGTTCAATGTAAGGAATCTCGCAGAAATTCAGGGTCAGTACTCGGTCACTAAATCGTCGGGAAAGACATAATGGAATATCGATAAACGTTGATAACACAGTATTGCTCTCAATTTAAGAAAACATACACTACTGAAATAGTATAGCGTCATGATAAGACGGAAATCGTTTAATTATCTTACCATAAATGTGTAACACAGTCTTCATTTTCTCTCAAAAGGTATTTTGCTTAGATGTTCCATTTACAAAAAGCAATAGGATTTGTAAAGACCTGCGTCACGCTAAAATGTGTCTTATGACAAATGCGGCCAGCGTATCTATAGCCCAGTCTGCGCATCTCGCAGTCTGGTCAGGAGATGCATAATGAGACCACGAAACCTTGCATGATTTTATAGCGGACAGCGCAGCTTCTGACCAGACTGTGCAATTGCGCACACTGGGCTTCAGCTACGCTGGCCGAAACGCCATAAGACTCATTTTCGCATGGCCCGGATCTGAAAAGAATTCGAATGTGTCGATACAAAAATGCGTGTCTATCAAATATTAGCATACCATACAATTCGATGGTGAAGTAATAAACTCATAATAAGACATGTGAGGACACATATGATGTCATCTCCAGTAGTATATTTTTATATCTACGAACACTATTGTGTGTTTGAATATACGTGCACTTAATAACACACATTTCATGTGGTGGATGTGCGACTAACAAGTGAAAAACACACAGCAATTAAACATTTGTTTTCAATTAAATTATCTTACAACGTAATTTTTCTAACTTTATTTCAAAGTCAGGATATTCGCCGAATATCTTTTTAAAGGTATTTCTTGTTGAATATGTGTCAAATTAAGCAACTATACATTGTATAATATTTAGACTTTACACATACAACAAAAGCAGATTGTAACCGGGCTATATATATGTTAATCATCTTTACCATTTCAAACATAGGCATGCACACAGGTAAGGGTCAGGTATATATTGTCGTGCTATATCGATCACACGTGTTCAACTTATTCTCAATTATACTTTTAGTAAAATACACGCGTGAGTCCATCTCCGAAAAAAGAATGGTTTTGTAGGTTTTTTACTACTGCGGAATTCCAACTCTACGCCCGCAGCACAGAACACGGTCTACAATAAAGCGTCTAAACTCAGAGTTGAAGAACCCAATAATGAACGGGTTCAGTGTATTGTTGATCACGTAGGACCTGTGCGCGAGGACTTCCCAGGCACTGCTCGTGTGGTCGTATGTATGCATGAAGCTGATAACAAAGTACGGCACGAAGCTCATCAAAGAGGAGGCGGTTATTGCAAACATCATCATCGTGATGCGTTTCTTCATTCGTTTTTTGTGTTTGCGTCTATAGAGAGATTTGAGTTGTGTATTTACACCGTGTGACACTTGTGATGACGTCGAGTTTGTGTTCCCCTCAGTGGAGGAAACAGGCGACACGTTACCTTGTTCTTTGACCCCGCCCGTTCCACTGTCAGCTGTGGTATCGTCAGAGAGATGAACCGAATTCCGTAGGGCACACTCGGTAGTGAGCTGAACACTCGACCTCTTGGAGTGATCGTCGAGATTCTTGCGTACAGTAGCCACTCTCTGGGCTATAAAACTATAGATCACTATCAAAACCATCGTTATGAGAACAAGCAGACAGAGATCTAAAATATGGAAGGCCACAATCTTGTCCGCGACTGACGGTCTTCTAGAATGCATGCAGTGGAGACCAGCGATGGTCCTGTTGATACTGACCGCGTGTATGTCCACTTGCGATCGCTCTATGAGCCATATATCGCGAAGAGCGAAAACGGTTGAAATAAAACACAGGAAGAAATAACGTATTTTGTAGAGCTTATCTGGCACAAAGTTTTCGTCCAAGTCGGCCAATGATGAATGAGAACAAATCGTTCGAATCCTATTGCACTCAAGAAAAGTAGAGAGTTTACAACAAAGACATGTACCACCAAATAATAAAGTTTGCACCAAGCGTTACTAGGAAAAGTCAGTGTATGGAAAAAGTCATATATATTGGTGAGTATGAACACCGACATTAACAAATCGTTGATTGTTAGAGCGATAATTAAAATAGTTGTTACTGTTTTCTTCTTTTGCTTCATATAAAACACTAACGCACTGGTGTTGCCAAATATTCCCAGTATCGCAACCAAGGCTACATATATTATTAGTCCGGCGTATTGTAGCGTCTTGTCGTCGTTGAGTTGCTGCAGAAGTTCCTCGTCGCTTAGCAACGCCTCTGATCGATCCATGTCACGGCTAGGATACCCTTAATCGAACCGAAACTTTTATATTTTAACACTATTTTGTGATGTTAAGCCGCGAGAAACGGTAGTGTTTTAAACTCTATGAGTGTGATTCGTAAACTTCAAATGTCCAAACGAATGTCATTTATTAATAAAATACAGTAAAATTATCTTCACCCGGAAACTGTCACAAAACACATACATTGATGTTTTTAAGTTCACAAAGTGTGTTTCACTTCTTATTAAAATTGTGTTAATTACCTATTTTTTAAATTGATGTTTGAACAAACCATGCATGTTAACAGTATAAACACATTAACATTAATGTAGTCGGCTTAATGTTTTCAACTATTTAACCCGTTCGTAAACTGTTTTGATTCCTGTTTAAAAAGGTTAATACTTCCGTTTCAGTGTGGTCGCACACAATTGTACCATGTGGTTTATTAAGGTCGATACCAGATGCGAACCATACGATCCCCGTGAGCTCCACGTCCGATGACTACAGGGTAAACAACGTGCACGGGAACAGCGGTTACCATTCATCGTGGTACTTTGAGTGCATGGGAGAATTGTTATATCTTTAAACAAGCAGATAACAGTGACAATACATGTATTTAAGGACATCAGATAAAAAACATGATTTGCTTTCAAATTCTTCGCTAGATATTTTGTTACATAATTTCATAATTCTCCCCCCCCCGGAAATTCGCTCCTTTACTAGCAAATTGCATGCACGCGTGTGATAAAAAAAAGGGCAAAAAAATGGCCAACACAAGTCCGAACCTTTCAAGTCAGTGTATACACAACGATTCATACATCAAACAATGGTAATATTCACATATGTTATGCTATGTTAACATAGCAAGTGGTGCTTTTTTAAACAATGAAATTCTCTCTATTTTTCCAGAATTATTAATATGTTTGTTTAAAACAATATGCGTTCAGTCTCGACGTTTTCGTATTGGCCATTTTCGTGTATTTCTCATACACTTCTACCCGGTATATTGTTTATTCTATTTTGCAACTAATTCGTATAAAAATTCCTGAATTGTTTTTAAAGTTGTATCGGTTTAACGACCGAATAAAAAAACCAAACATATTTCCTTTAGTCATGTTCAATTTAAAACAACATGAAACGACAAGTTCCACGTGTATAGAACAAAACACCCATTCAATTAGCCATGTGACAGCATACACAGAACAAATACCACGTGTTTCTAAAAACAATAAACAATATAGAATGAGGCACATTACCGACGTTCAAGTCAATTTCTTTTTGAGAAGACGGGAAGCACACATTGTCATGGTTTAAATTCGATTATTTGAAGTAATGAAACGCACTTGAAGATATTTCAGAATGTATTTTTCAATCGCAATGTTAAATATAATATTTTCTAATATCATACACAATGTTTCATGGAGCTTATCAGTTAAGACATGAGAATTAATTGATTACCAAGTAATTAATTTGATATATTGCTACATTTAACCAAACTTAAAGTTTATAAAGCAAGTTATGTTTATCATATATCTACGAAATACCGTTAGGACCATCGAGGTTAAACATTCAAATCCAGAGGGCGAGAATGCGAGAACGCGAGAGTACGATGGCAAAAATGCGATAATACGATGACGAGAGTGCGAGAATACGATGAGAATGCGAGAACGCGATAGTACGATGACGACAATGCGACAGTGCGACAATACGATGGCGACAGTGCGATAGTACGATGGCGACAATGCGATAGTCATATCGTACTGTCGCCATCGTATTGTCGCACGATCGTCATCGTATTGTCGCACTGTCGACTCGTAATCGTATTCTCAAACTCTCGTCAGCGCATTCTCGCACTCTCGTCATCGTACTCTCGCACTCTCGCATTGTCGAATTGTCGCCATCGTACTATCGCACAATCGCCATCGTTTTTTCGCACTGTCGTCATCGTATTCTCGCACTCTCGTCATTGTATTCTCGCACTCTCGCATCGTCGCATTGTCGTCATCGTACTATCGCACTGTCGCCATCGTATTGTCGTACTGTCGCCATCGTATTGTCGCACTGTCGTCATCGTACTATCGCGATCTCGCATTCTAGTCATCGTATTCTCGCACTCTCGTCATCATATTCTCGCATTCTCGTCATCGTATTATCGCATTGTCGCCATCGTACTCTCGCGTTCTCGCATTCTCGCCCTCTGGATGTTAATGTGTAACCACGATGGCCTTACCGGTATTCCGTATATATCTGTACAGTACAGTACAGTTTCATTACCAATCAGTTAAAAACGTCATTTTTAAAAGGCGATTATGTAGCATAACATAACTATCTTTAAACAACAGGTGAAAACATATCGAAAACAATCCGAACACTAGTTAAGTTTAATTTTACATGCTGTCTTATGATTGCACGTTTATGGGATACCAATGTAATTGATCACCGACAGACAAAACAGCTCTTAAATATGGTAAACAACGAACTCACTGCATAATTTTACAAATTTGTAAACATATGTTTTTGCTCAAACTGCAAATTGTCAATTCAATAAGATCAGTATCGCTACTGCTTTTGCATGCCGTAGTATGCATCGGACAGTAAGTCCAGAATTGAAGTGATTGTGTAGCGTCGAACAATGATTAATAATGTACAAGTGTGATTGATTATTTTCCACTTTTCATACATATATAGAGTAAAAGTGATCAGAACATTATTGGTGTATGGAACACCTAAAAAATGTACATAATGAATATTGTTTTATTACCAGAATATTGGAGGCCGAAAGTTTTCATATGTGATCACGCCATTT
Organism: Dreissena rostriformis; assembly: GCA_007657795.1. Taxonomy (NCBI): domain Eukaryota; kingdom Metazoa; phylum Mollusca; class Bivalvia; order Myida; family Dreissenidae; genus Dreissena; species Dreissena rostriformis. Next base: position 15,546 of record VMBQ01009106.1, read on the forward strand.
AACGAGAATACCAGAACTGTGAATACATCAGCACAAAATAACAAATTTACCTTCACTGTCAGACACGCTGGCACATATGTGAAGTGTGCATTGTGTCGTTCCCACGACTTAGAAACTTGTTCCTACGCCTTAACGAGTCATGCAAACTCTCAGAAATATATGTGTATTCTTATGTAACAAATTGAGTAACCTTTCACTTCCCTCAAAACTTAAATCCGAATCAGACAAGACAAAACCAAATGTATGACCCTTTTTGCATTAATTATTGAGAATGTATATTAAAGATGTCTTTCATATGTAACAATTACTAATATAAGATTTCCCTGTAAATGCAACTCTGTGTCTGTTATATTTGCATTTCTTTTGCTTTGACAGCCGTCCCTTTTATAATCGTTAAAAGACACTATGCACCCACAATACTATGATCAGCCATTGTTCACATAGGTTGAAGTAGTACTTCTTGTCCAGACTTACCTCTTGCTAGCTTGACTTGAATTACACTAACAGAAACAATAAATGAACGTTGACGTCCAGAGAGAAGTGACCATTCACAATATGACGTGTACCACTGACTCTTAAAATAGCGCCGTATTCACTCGCATACAGATTGATTTATGACCAATGGGAGCCTTATCAAAGCAAAATGCATTTTTTTCCTATCATTTACTGTGACAGAGATATAAGTTTTGGTCCAGGAAGCGGTAAAATTTGTATTGATGGGAGCAGCTGTGGCTGTATGTTTCCTTGAAACGTTTCAATTATTGTATCCACATTTGCCACTAGCACATGGCACATGATGTTTGTTTACCCAAATATTCCTATTAATTCAATTACCACTAAAAAACGTTCTAAAATTAAAGACATTCCCACGTGCAAAAAGATACCTATCCAACGTATTGGGTCTTTTCGTAATTAAGAAGTTGTCTCCCATTCGGGTAGGTATCACGAGTATCCCGGGTAAAAAGCGGTCCGTCTAAAATGCGAATATGACTTCTATCCGCGGATTGACCGAAAAGTGCGGATATGGACGAATACAGGCAATATCGACACTTTTTCTGCAATGTTTAATAATAAAAAAATACACAATATGTGTTAAATATGTTAGTATTGTCTCAAAATATAACAATTTAATAGACATTATCATTTTTCCAACTCTAAATTCATATCCGCGAACATGACGAAGTGCCAGAATATTGTTTTAGGGCTACACACCACAAACAATATAACCATGCCGACACCACATATGTTTTGTTGTATAAGTTTACATAATGTTTATATAATATACTGAATGTATTATTATTCTTGATGTCGTCTCAAAACTTTAGTATTTAGATATACAATATGCTTTAGAAAATAGTAAATTATTTTTGGGCCGATTATCGCCAGACCACAAGTAATTAATGATGTTACTTTTCCCTGGTTATATTTTTATTTGAAATCAAAATGTTTATTTAAATATACTGAATGTTATGAATGCAGTAAATATTGTCTGAAATGTCACTGTTTCAAGTAGCATTTTTCATTTGAAAATAAATGATGATTTCAAATGCGCGAATATGATAAAATCGACGAATGTGGTTTATCCAATAAAGGATCTATATTTGTAGTGCTTTAATAACTTTATGCAAGGTAAAAATATCTTATATTTGATTGTTACTATTTATTTTATGCTTTCCGGTGGTTTATTGAGAAATATCAGTGAATGAAAACTGATAATTTCAATGTTTCAAACAGTGAAAATTAACAGTGAAAATTATCGATAATTTTCACTTTTTACTGTGAAATGACGTCATTTTTTT
>VMBQ01009106.1:18499-29989 GCA_007657795.1 Dreissena rostriformis
AAAGTGTATTCATAGATATAACAATGTATGGAATAAAGTATAAAAATACGCTTTTACTTAGACATATCTTATCAAATATAACACAAAACAAAATGATGAATGTTAAATTTAAAAACAGTTGGAAATCCGATGGTACCGGTAGGTTAATGTCAGACTCCTCGGGGTCGTAGTAACCCAGGGCAGCGTTTTATCAACATATCTTATCTTAGCGGATCTTATCTTAAATCCTTCACTTACGATTTCATTTACGATCCGCTTATACCCGTTTTATTAACGCCGTCGTAAGTATCGAATCGCAGCTAAGATTTTAGTTAAGCGTACGATCTGGAAAATCGCGAACCAGTCGAAAAACGTCACCAAAATGTCACACGATTTCCCGCGTTTATGTCAAAAAAGCAAGATGGCCGACAAAGTAAACACAGGCAAGTAGTTAGAATGATAGTAATGATTTACTAATAATAGTACTAAATGTATCGATATCATGACTCATGTCTTCACATATTTTAGCGTGTTTGTCTGTCAATTTGTCTCGTTATTGATACTTAGTTTTTATTAAATTCATATCGTTATTTTACACCAAAGAATCTGCATTTATGTTATGTATTTATTTTCTAGTTGCAAGTACTGTTATAACGAAAAAAAAACAGTACTACCTTTTTCCTGGGGGAGGTCAAAAGTGGGCTTTGGGCGCAACTGTACAGACTCATTCTTGTAATAACGGCCTTTGTGTCTTGCCAAAATAGTTGTTTCAACATAATTAAAATCATCACCCCATCTACCACAACCTAACTCTATTTCTCTTAGAATGGCAGCGTACAAAGATTTAATGACCCCAAACTCATAGGAACTGCTCAGATACATAAGTTTCTTTAACAATTGCAACCTAGCTTCCTTTTCTTTTTTCCCAGTTTTTGAACATGTAATTATTTCTAACTCTCCTTCTATGAACAGATTGAATTCTATTTTGTCAAATGAAATGTTTTTACTAACAAAGTCAAACCTCAGCTGTGCATGTGGATATTTTTGCTTATTCTTAACAGAGTCTGATGATTTAGATGTAATTCGAGATTTAGTTTTATGTTTCTTATTTTTCTTTGTTTTTTTTTATTACAATCATGCACTTTCAGAGTCACAACTTTCTTCTGACGAACTATCTGAACCAGATGAGGAATCTGTATCGGACGAATCTGTCATGACTAATCCAATTTTGGAAAGTTCTTTCTTTGCCTTTACGGTCAGTTGTTTAGTATATCTTGTATAGTTGATATTGTAAGTTATATTGATCTTTGATTATTTATTTGATCAAATTGAATTAATTTGAATTTATGGTCAGTTATAAGTTATTTCTTGTATATTTGTGATTACAAATTCTTAATATATTGACCTTTTATTATAATGATCGTGTCGTATTTTCAGAACTAATAAATATTCTATTAAATGTAGTTTATGTTCTTGTTTTATTTGAGTCTCGAGGATATGAGATAATTGAATCTGCATTTATTTTATGTATTTGTTTTCTGGTTGCAAGTACTGTTATAACGAAATCATATTTTCCCGCGTTTGGAACGGTCAGCCTTTAAATTGACCAATCGATATTGTGTGTTTATATCGAATGTTTTTTTTTGCAGAAGAGTATTCGAGTATCAATCAATACATTATTTATATGCCCCACATTTGAAGAAAACATTTTATTTTGTTATGTTTGTTTTTAGAGTTAATGTATCTCTCTTTTCAAGTAACATTAACATTAACATTCTTACACATTTCCGCTTCGCTATATATTTGTTTTAGTATATACAGATACCTACTGTATATTTATTTTTGGCATGGAATTTACTTTATTACCCATTGTACATAGCTTAAGAATTAATTTTTAATTGTAAACACAAACCTGAAAACTATCACTCAATTTCAGAGTGAACAGCATTGGATTGTGTAGCTGCAAGATAGACAAAAGTTATCAAGAAAATGGACGGACGTTAAGGTATATTAACTTATGAAATCTTATGACCCTTACTCACCGACTTACTCTAATACCACAATATGATTATTAAAAATTCACAATGTCAGTCACATGTAAGATTTGAAAAATGAAAGTTAGACTGGGAGCAAAGGGCAAATTTTGTACTGTGAATTATACATAAAAACATTTATATTGTATTTGCACGGAATAATCATTGTCGATTATTGTTAGTTTGCTGTTTTCTATTGACACATTCCAGTCCAGTTCGTGTATGTAAATATTTTTTAACATATTCTGACATATATATATATATCATAATTATTACTTATATTTATGTATTTGGTATCTATTCATCACTTTTTTCGTTCAACTGTGGCATGTTTGAATTTGAACACTATGTACTTTCTTTTCAGACGCACAACAACAACCATGTGTGAATGATGAGATCTCGTCCATCACATCAGTTGAACAAAAGTTGGTAAGATAATTAATCAAGTACACAGTATAAAGTTAGCACATTTATTCTTGTAGGTGTGTCAATGTTACAAAACACATATAATAAATAAGGTTTAACAATGTTATCATAATCACAAATTAATTATGTTACATAAAGAATTTATTAGATCGTTATTTATGAAGTTACTTGGTGACAGATACATTTCACATTGTAATAAATCCATTCTATCAAAACACTTTGTCATTGAATGTACATGTTTGCATGAATGACAGCTCATAAAGATTGCTTGTCCATATTTAGTCATGCATATTTATAAAATAAAAAACATTGCGTATACTTACATATGAGTCCCGCTCTGTGAAAAGGGGGTTTAATGCATGTGCGTAAAGTGTCGTACCAGATTAGCATGTGCAGTCGGCACAGGCTTATCAGGGACAACACTTTCCACCTGAACTGGATTTTTGCTAAGAAGAGTCTTTCTTTAAACGAAAAATATAATAAAAGCGGAAAATGTCCCTGATTGGCCTGTGCGGACTGCACGGGCTAATCTGGGACGACACTTTACGCACATGCATTAAACCCCATTTTTTCAGAGCGCGACTCATATCTAAAGTTATTATGGTGATTTATTTAACATATGTTATTTAAAAAATAAAAAAGGTTAATCACATTTCACAGTACCAATTGTAAAAATCAACTGGATATTCCTTTTTTTTATTTGTTAGTTAATACAAAAAAGTAATTGTTTTTTTACATGGAATTGTAGAAATAAATTAACGAGTATACATAAGCTAAACTCTAACATATTGGATTACTTATGTTATTTTAAGAGTCATATTCATTCATATATAAACATTATAGGAAATCCGCGAAACAGCGCATGTGAGGCCCAGTCAGAAGAACAAAAAGGTGTGAGTTCCATGAAAATTAAAGATTAACTTTTAAGTGTATGATCATGAATGTTTTATAATGAATCAACAATCCATCTCAACATAAATGATACAATTCATTCTCAAGAATTTTTAATATCAAACTATTTGTTCCAACAGAACCTCGTCTGATGTGCAGTATACACAGTACATGCTCTTTAAAGAACAAACAGAAACCACATCTCTTTATGTTACAATGTTAACTTTTTATTTCATCACTTGCCTTACAAATAATTTAAAACATAAAATGTATTTCATTTTCAGATAGTGTTCCACTTCATTGTTCCCTAGCTGTAGAGTTGTTGGAGAAAACCCTGTATTGTTATGTTACAAAGATATAAATTAAAGCAGTAGAATTTATTTTCACTTTGTTATTATATAAAAGAAACATGTAATCATTGTACGCACTGCATAAATAAATATTGTAAAAAGTGTGTCCTTAACGAAAAAAAATCACAAAAGAACGGCAGAAATTGTCAATATCCACACTTTAACAAAGATTTTGACCACACTTGATCGAAATGCAGCAGCTCATAGACAAGAAAGCATTAACTTCTTATGTATCATTAACAGAAACATTACGACCAACTTTCATCAACATAGAGTCAAATATTGAATATTAACACATGTCCCAGGACATAGCCAACCACAATGACTCACCTATAGCACTTCGTGCACATGTGAGCATAAAACAGCAACTACATAAATAAGTAAATGATGTGTTGTCTATAAGCTGCTGCATTTTGGTCCTGTTGTGGGGCACCGTGCACAATGTCATCCACTTTCTGTGCCTCAATAACTTGTTCAGGCAGTGGCACCTGCTGATCTATGCATAAGTTGTGCAGGCGCATTCATGCAGCTACTGCTTGAAAGCACTCATCGAGTCTCATGAATAAACAACCTCCAGTTTTATGTAGACACCTGTCGATAGAGAAAAACAATCAATATTAACTAGTGATTTAATTAAAATATCCAATTTATTATCAATACTAATGTTTATTATGCATTTTATTTAATTGATAAACATCTTCAGATATTAATTAAATTTAAGACTTAAATGGGTAAAGAAATGTATTCATAAAACAAAATTTGCAATAATCTACGGCATCCATTTTTATCAACATATGCACGTGCATATGAAAGCAACTTTAAAATCTGTATCAAATGTTTTTAACTAGATGTGTCTCCTCACTGATGCCCCCACTTCAGGTAGAGAAACACAAAAAAGTCAATCAGTCATTTAAAGAGACGAAGAGTCTTAAGGACAAACAACATCTGTGTATCTGATCAAAACTTGATTTTTATTTTTTTTAATTACACATTATTTTTACAGCTACAATTCATTTTTTAGGTCATTCAGCAGTCGCAGTTTATGCAAAACCCATCGACAGATATACGGACAGACAGAGAGGACAGTCCGGTGCAATGCTTAAGGCTTCCCTCTTTTTACATTCACCAAATTTGTATGATTGTGATGTAGATGTGATGATTACACTGTTGCTCTAAAGAGAAAGGTATTAAGCATTGCACTTGTCAATCCATATATTTTGTGGGGTAATATATTTTGTGCTTACCAGTAAATGGTGTCATATGTTGATTAACTGAATGTTTTTAACTGTTATGAACTAAATAAACATACATGTAGTAAATTTACATACCTCAATCTACTCTCAGCAGTCCAAAAGCTCTCTCAACCACAACCGAACCACTTGACAGGGCATTGTTGTTCCTCACGTCTGCATCTGTAGTTGGCCTAAACAAGGGCGTTTATACATATTTTTTTTCATGGATAGCCAGAGTCGCCCAGTAGTTGTCCCAGGTGGTTTTGTTCCAGGTCTAATGAAAAATTCAAATAAGCTAGGTTTAAGTTGGAACAATCATCAGTTAAATGGTTTATGAAGTAGCTATAGAATGCTCATAAGCTTAACGCAATTTTGAATTAATTTCAATTATAAATTCAACATTGATATGCATATTTTATGTGTTGATACAGTTTGTACGGATATAAAGTAATATAATTGAATCTTCTCTGTTGTTGAATAAAATTAAAATGTAAAATTATGTATGCGCATTAAACACATTATATTTTAGTAATGTGCAATGCATTGATGTAAAAACTAAAATATTTGCAGCATCATTACAGTAGTTTTCTACTTTTTCCTAGCCAATACTAGCCATAGTCCCTCTAATGGTATTACTATCCATAAAAGCACATTATTTATTGTCATACCTTCAAACTAGTCCAACTTGTTGACGCTCTCAAATATTAAGCTACTTTTTATATGGGTAATATTTGGTTCCAAAGAATTTAGCCCGTATAAAAAGTATCTCTAAATTCTTGGCAACGTCTTATAATATAAATAAGACTAACCTTCAAACCACAGCTGTCAAAGACAGAGGCGACATGTGTGTTGAGTCGACCCAGGCCATTTTGACACAATTTCAATGAACCTGCAAATAAACAATACTTGAATATGTGAAAATACAATTCAATTAACTTTGTTGAATGATTGGGGCATCTATTTAATTCATATGTTGTATGATGTAACACTATTAGTTAAGCCACTTCTGACTGACATTGTACAGTGTGATACAGGGTCATTTAAATAACATTGGGCAAGAGCGTAACTCGATCAGAATATAACTTTGCTACCCTGTATCTCACCGTGCAGTGTGAGATTGATGTTGCTCAGTCAGCTGTACATATACTGTACAATTCATAAATCTAATTTTGACAGAACATTGATAATGTTGGCTTTGCAAAGTTTACGAATTATAATCGTTGGGGCAGATATTGCAGACATTATACAGTGCATCATTACAAAGACAAAAACTTCATAACGTTATGCGAAAAAGGTAGCTTTCATAGATATATAAGTAAATTGCGTCGACAACTAACTTGTATACTAACGTCCGAAATATGAAATATCCGAATTCTAGTTCACTCTTTAAAATTCCAGTTAGAATGACAAATGAACTGTTTTACTGAAAAAGAAACCATAAAACATTTGTTTTGATAAAAAATTAAACAAAATAACTAAATACTTACCTTTTTAACCAATTAACTATCCCAACATTAAAAATTTCAATTGCCTTAGTCGTGTATTGTAGAAATTGATATAACGAATTTATTTAACGTTGTCAAACCTAAATACTTTCAATAGTGTCAATATTTCTCCATCACGGAGATCGCTAAAACCCTTTCTTTCTGGAAACATTCTCATCTCTCTTGGTTGACCAACGTCTAAAGCGCGTGCGGCGGCCATGTTTAGTACAGTTTACGAACGCTAAGAGTGGTCTTACCCAGTCGTAGCTTTAAGGACAAATCTTACGACATCTTAGCTGCGATTTCTTTGATAAAACGGTTCGCGGTACTTACGATAAGCGTACGACAAAATCCTACGAATCTTACGTAAGATCACGCTAAGATCCGTTGATAAAACGCTGCCCAGCTTTCCCTGTCTATACACAATAACAACTGCCGGCGATTCCCGTCTTCACCCTTCCAATAGTCGAACAAATAGTTGAAACGTGTTTGTACAAAGTCTAACTCGAAACGTGGCCTGTTTATTTAAAAAATGCCATAAATAAAATGTGAATTATTCTGCAATAATTCCTCAATGGCAGGGTTTTTCTTATCGCCGCCATTCAATCAGAACTATTATAAAACTCGATAGCCAAAGAGCTATCAATATATTTATTGATAGGTCTTTGGTGGCGCCCAAATTGCATTGCATAGCGGCTGATAAAAAGCGCCCCGTAATGTTCTGCCGGGTCAAATGAAAGCAATTTATATTTGATACGGATTACGTTTAAGAAACTTTAACATATAGTAAATATCTTTTGAATGACAAAACATCTTGTTCGGATAGTTAATTTACAGCGAAAAAAAACTGGCAATATTGGCCACCATAGCGGGTTCGTTTTTAATTCGAAAATGCGCTCATGAGTAATGCGGGGCCTGTCTCAAATGGCGTTAAACCCTGCCTTAATCGTTAGTTGCAATAATCCAACTCCCAGCTACTGACCCTCCGGGTTGCTCATAAAAGCTCAAAGCATTCAAGAAGAACTAGCTAAAACTCGGCAACATATGATTACTCATGAATGTTTGGAAGCGGATAAAAACTGTGGAGCATTAATAATACATTTTTCTACTAGATAAATTGTCACTAAATGGTGCATTAAACATTTCCCTTATTTCCCACGGAAACGTGAAAAGTTAATTGCAACTCCCGTTTTATGAATAAAATTATATATTTGTGTGTTGACGGTTTTAAAGGTGATAACGCGACAAAACGCCAGAACGACATTTACTAGTATGCAAGCAGATGAGATACTTTCGAACCCGAAAATAATGACTAAGTAACAGCGCCATAACGACACGTTGAACAAGCGATAAAATCAACAACAAGACACATGCTTATTTCGCTCTTTTGCCCATTTATTACTTGGCGTGTTGGTGCCTGTGATGTGACGTATTGGCGTGTGCGGGTTTGCAAATGCGATTAACAAACCAGGACGTCAAAAAAGCGCACCGATACAGGTGTTTTGTTATCTAACTTGCAACCGTCAATATATTTAATTTATTCAATGACAATATGATACCTTCACATGAGCGTAAGGAATAATAATGTAATTAAAAACCGAGCTTGTGTTATCTCTTACCGACGTGAAAGTGGGCTGGGTATTTTAGTTCAAAAGGTGGCAAAGGTGAGGATCAATACCTGTTTTCACGTTAATATATCGCTGACATAACTGAAATGACAAGCGTAGAAGGCCTCAGTATAAACCGAGATTTATGGGAGAATCCGTATTTTATGCTTTCAATATATTGTTAATCTCTTTGATTTCCCTGTTTAACCTACATGCCCACAGCATGTTACCTTCAATACCGCTTATTTGCTTCTTCCGCTCAGAAGCCAGACTTGACTCGAAACTGAGCCTATGCTACATGTAGCAACGTTTAGTATGTGCAAGTTTACATCGTTGTTTATTCAATTATAAAGCCAAAAGTCAATGTCAAAATGACCAACAGAACAAATACTGTTTAATTGATCACACATACATTGACAAAATGACAACTCGTTAATTGTTTAAGAAAACTTCAAGAATCATTGTTTTTGTCACAACATAAAAACCGCTGTACTCCAGGGAGCGAAATAGCATGATAGACTAAGATTCAAAATATTTTTTGAGGACCAATACTCATTTGTAAATGAATAAATTATAACATGTAAGAGATTAATTTTTAAACATTCGAATTTTCACAAAACACAGATTAATTATTTTCAAATTTAGTAAACTGCGACATTATACCATGACCGAAACGTAACCTATTTTTCTGAGCAGTATTGTTTAACTTACTTGTTACACCTTTCATCGTCCCTGGATTAAGGCAAAGCAAGAACTCCAAGAAATCAGCCCTGCTGAAGTCTTTGATAATCAATTTTGAAGTCTTCCCTTCTTCAAACTTGCCTTGAAACATCGCAAGGAAAACTGGCGATACATGTCCAAGAAACGCCTTGGATACGTACAGTTTTGTGTCGTCTTTGAAACGTATTGTGATTTCATCAGCATGTTTTCCAGGCTGCTCGAACGGTTTCTGTTCATCAGACATGGTAATTATACTTGAAAAAGTAACTTTTCTTTGTAAGTGGTTACTGTATTAAATAAACTTATCTAAAAAACAATTACTTATCCCCAGTCAATAGCCCACGGTATGTTTTCACTGCGTTTACTCTAACCAGGCTACAGGTTTATCTTATCAGAACCTACAGGTCTTAAAACTTCATTCAACGCGGCAATAGACTGAGGTTTAATACACACAATCAATCATGTATTGATCGTAGGTTGAATTTGATGGGAATTTATTATCTTAAAGTAAAACCTCGATTATGCATTTTCTTTTATAATTCAATCAAATCGTGGCGTTTTATTTAGCCCGAGTGTGTTGCTATTCCGCTATCTTGTAAACACAAGCATTTGATTGGCAACAGTACATTGTCGTTTTAGATCAAAGCGCTGACAGTACGGAAGACGGTCGCCCCATGAGAAAAGTTTGGGAACTTATATTAAATTTAAATGAAATATAAATATATGCTATTCAAACGTTGGTATGTCTATCTTAAACACCGTTGTACTCTATGTTTGTCTTCAAAAATGCTTTACAAATATTCCTTACTCCATAGTTTTTAAATTGCCAGAAAAAATGTCACACATACATGAGATTAATACATGTTAAACAGTTTGACTTATATTATATATTTACTGCGAATAACTCAAATGTCATGGCTTTGTTTCTTTCTTATCACAGAAGCTCTAGATTTGAAAATTATAAAAGGTAGAACTCTGCAATATATCGGTGTTTTCAAGTAAATAGGAAATATGATTATACGATTATAACTGTTCAATTTAAATTTCTTTCACAATCACAAACCGTATTAAATGTTGTTATTTTATTGAAAACAAAATCGGCGTATATTTAGTTAAGATACACATTTTGATAAAGTTGTATTAATTCTGCTACGATATGACATGGGGACCTAGTTTTGGGACGCACATGACCCAGTTTCGAACTCGGTTTTGTTATATTATATATTATATAGTATGCTAATTTATTATAGAGTCTGAATAAACATTCTGACCACGTTAACTCACTTTGCATTCATAAATGATTAAACACCACAGCCACTTTTTTCTTGTGTGCATTTTTGGTGCGGGATGCGGCGCTATATGATATGCCCGGAAAATGTTCTGACGGTTTAATAAGGGGGGTGGGGTTTTAAAAAAGACCCCCCCGCTAATTTTGCCGGGCTAATTTTGTTTTCGATATATACAATGTCAAACACTAATTGTACTACGAGAGTTGTATCGCATAAGTCATTACAAAAAATGGTATAAATAGGAGATGAATACGTTACTGAGTCTAGTTCGTTCGGAAACATGTCTTGGTATAGTCGTTTTGCGAGGCTTAGAAAAAAATCTGAACCACGAGCCTTCAGTCGCTATCAAAATATGGACCAGAGACTTCAAACCTTTGAAGGCAGGCCATCCATACGCAGGGTGTCAAAGGAAGACCTCGCTAGCCAAGGGTTCATCTACGACCCTTGTGTCATCTCCGACACTATTTTCAATTGCGTTAGATGCGTGTTTTGCAATGCGCACATTTCCATTTGGAACATGGACACAGTAGATGTGAGACTTAGGCATCGACAGCTGTGCCCCGCTTGCCCTTTTGTGTTCGATTGGAACATGAACAAAGAAGAAGAAGTGAGACTCAGTCATCGACGGTTTTGCCGTGCTTGTCCTTTTGAATTTGAATTTCTTGACTATTGTGATGACTTATGCTATAGGTACTTGGAAATCGAGTTTGAAAAGCAATATGAAAGAGATAATTATGGAATTGTGGAAACAGAAAGCGATCAAGATGTTCATTCTAGCGATGATAACCAAAAATATTTAAATAAATCGGTTGATAGCCTTCAAACCGAAGATGACCAAAAGTATGACGAATACGATGATTATAGTGATTTGGATGAGCTGCTAATGGCGAAAATTGATAAGACTTGTACTCGTACCCGCTACAAATCTAATCGAAAACAAACTGAAAAGCAGCGTAAAAAGGCTGAACACAGGCTAAAAAAGAAACGAAGAACAAAAATACGCAATGCAAAACGAGATCAAAAGCAAACATATTACCAGGACAGAATCGACGATGATAATTACATACCTCAAAAAGGTTCCAATGATCAAGATGTAAAGAAACATGATAGAAAAATGTGTTGGGTTTGCAGAACTAATGATGCTGGCGATATACTGGAAGAACAGGTTTTCGAATCTTACGAACAGTTTTTGGACGACCAATATAGAGAAGAAACCAATTTTTATTCGGACGAAGAGACCGATTATTTTTCTGACTATGAGGCATTTGAGCCTCAGGGTGAATGTCTATACTATGAACATTTGATGGACGAAAATCGGGATGAAGAAACCGAGTATATTCACTTTTCTGACTATGAGGCATTCGAGCGATACATGGATGAATATGAGAGGCAACATCAATGTATTTGTATAGGAAGCTGCTGGGCTCCAGAGAGGTGTATTTTCGATAACGCTACGACTCAAAACATTTGAATATAAGC
>VMBQ01009107.1:0-32758 GCA_007657795.1 Dreissena rostriformis
TCTGATATGTCCCCACGATTATGACTTGGTATTATGACAAGCTGACCAGATGACTAGCTGCGCGGAAAACGCTTTTTATCAAGTATGTAGTTAAACAATATTTGTAACGGCCTGACGATTACATCGATTGTTGCAGTAAAATATTCATATATAATATTGTCTCGCGCATGAGCTTTATTGTTTTTCAATCGTTTTGTTGTCCTTATAATTTCTTCTGTCGATATAGGATTATCGAGTTCGGGGTACGAGGGTTCTGTGTTTAACCTATTATCAAATTCATGTAAAAAAGTATAGGAATCAAACGAATTTATATTTATGTCACCTTCGTCCGCTAATTTACTGAAATAATCGTAGAATTCGATTTACGGTATCGTATCTGAGTTTTGTGATGTAGTTTTACGCTTAAATAATTTCCAAAACTCACGGGGTAATTTCCTTCTCATAGTGTCCAAATGCTTGCTTTGATCATTGTTGTACTTTAATTTAAATAAAGTGGAAATATATTACCGGAAAAGTAACGGAAATGTATACGCACTTATTGCGCATGTAAAACTCATACATTTAGTTTCCTTCTGTGTTCGCATATCGTTTAATACCAGCTGACGGTAACAAGAATTATTCCTCTGACAATGCTTCTGGCATTTTTATTTTTACTGTTTTCATTTACTTTAATCTGCGCATATTAAGTTCATATTCTCAGAATTAATAAGTAAAGGATAAAGATTATATGCAGATACAATAAATACTAATATAACAATAATTACAACTGTAACAAATATATATGTTGTGGATATCCAAGTGTATAATACCTGTGTTTCGACCATGTTCACTCTTTGTTGCCGTAAAGCCTCAACCACATGCAGAGGTCTGACGTAGTTTTCAATTCTTGCTTGTGCGATCAAGTTGTCCAGCGCGATAAACGTTCCGCTGCGTCCAACCCCCGCACTGAAATATCATGTAAAATATGTAACCAAAATTAAAGCGACATATCTCGGGCTAAGCACAAAACGGTCAAACTGAATTTTCTTAAAGTTGTATGTACTATAACAAAAAACTAATTCATTTCTAAATTATTTTCAACAACTACAAAATGTTAAGGTTAAGATTTTGTTCACTTCGTTCATGTAAACATATTTTAATTGTTTTATGATTAAAAAAAGGCAACATTCAGATTTCTGGTCCTTTCTTAAACGAAACTTTCCCTTTCCATTTATTTTTTTTTTGCGGAAAAAAGCCTGTTTTTTTGCAGATTTATTTTGCTCAGCTTCCACTTCTTCTGACTATAAAATACCGCCGCAAACAATGGTCTCATTGTCAAGAAAGGTAATCGGAAAAGTCAATTTAACTTCTTAGAGGGGTGGGAGGGTTTATAAAGACCTTGAACAAATACATGAAGATTATTTCAATAATTGTAGTAAATGTCATTAAAGTTGCGTTTCACGACGTCATTTCAACAAAATAAGGACATGCGATTGGTCAGTCAACAGAAAGTGCTTAAATCTTATCAACACTAATCGCCATGGTCGATTTTACTGTTAACATGGATAGCATAAGATAAATGCAGTACTTTAATTTATAACAAACAAAAAACGACTAACCTGCAATGTACGAGAATAGGGGACGTGTTCGAGTCGTCACACTTATTAACAGCTCTCCAGAAATCGACAAGACACCAGGCTGTGTCAGGAACATCTTCATCAGGCCAGGACTTGAAATGGAACTGGTTGAGGCGTCTGACCTCGCCATCCTGGTAGGACAATGATGCGAATACAGTATACATTGGTATAAACACTTTTATATAACCGTTTTCACAAAACATTTTGCAAATTTTCTGTATGTCTTTTTTATAATATGCGTGAATTATAGTTAGTAATCAGTTTAACTACTTAGATTGTATTTATATTTTTCAGACTTTGTAGTTGTTTGCGTATCGTTTGTTCAACCGGTTGGGATTAAATATTCACATCAACGTACCTTGGTGATTTCAAGTGATCTGATATTGTAGTCAAATGTTTCCTTGATGCCGACGTTCTTGATAAGAACGCCACCGTGTTTGCACTCACCGTTCAGATCCTCTGGCCAATATTGAAGGCACTTGAGCTACAGAAACAATATTGACGTGTCAAAGTCTCTTGTGTAGAAATTTCAAAATTTCACAACTGTTAACCCTTTAACTGTGTAAGTTTGTGTGACTCAATATATGAGAAAACATAATCTGTTTAATTTTAACCCGCATTATTATTTTAAAACGAATTTTGTATTGGTTCTATTTTGAAAAAAAAAATACTAATGATAAAAGGAACGTTTAATACAGATTCTATTCAAAGCTGGTTTTAATTTCCGTTCTGGAAGGTTAATTATGCGTGAATACACCTGTCAAAAAAACAACAAATATTGATCAATTTTAAGAATATCATTTATTAAAAAAAAAACATATATTGTTTAAAGCAATTCCATATATACGTTACGTAGTAAACGGACACTTCAAACTCTTAAAAAATATTGCTAATCGACCGTTTTTATTGTTCATTAAGAAATAAGCACGGTACATGTCTAAGTCATTTGTGTTCTGTTTTGATTAAATCAATATTTAACCAGATTGGCCTATAGTTTTTTTGTTTTTTTCATTAATGAATTTTAAAGTAACAATTCGCATATAGCTCCATACATGTATACATACACACAAATAATTCATTCCACATATGACACACCAAACTTATTTTTGAAATATTAAAATATGATACTTTGCATACGGGCTTAGATGGTTTATGTTTCTTTTCAGATTTGTTTATGTCATCAAAACGTTAAAGGGAAATGAAGACTGTTGTCGAGAAAATAAACTAGATAAAAGTAAATTGTCCGCGCAGTCTGGTAAGGAGTTACACTGTCCGCTAATGAGAGCACGAAACCGTGCGTGACTTTATATCGGACATGGTAGCTCCTGACCAGCTACTTTGACCGCATATGACTTAGGACCCTTAAGACGCGGGTCAAATGTTTAAAGATATATTTTGACGTTTGAGAAAACAACATAAATCACAATACATACCGTGCACTTTTCAATAAGGTTTGTAAGCATGACTATTTTCTCAATCCTCTCTTGCCAAATCAGACGCCAAAAATCAGCAATCATTTTCTGAGTAGGGCCTAGAAGATAAAAGTATTCACACAGATTACTTCAGGGCATATTTCTAAACATTAGTAGCATTTCTTATGCCATACATATATATAGAAAATATCGTTAATGTTTAAATCAATTTTGAATTTTACGCTAGGCATTTAATGATAGCGACATGTTATGCTAACTATTCAATGCGCCTAATTACAAAATAACATACCTTGAGATGCGATGAATTTCTTCAATTTATCAAAACCCTGAAATAAACACATTTATGTTTTAAGTTATTTTTTACCGGATTGTATGTTTCATGTTCTTATTTATTAATTTATAAACGTGTTTTCAATCAAAATATGTTTCCATTGGTGTCATAAAAAATATATTAGAAATTGTTTGTAGTTACATGTATATAGCTGGCGTTGATGTAGTCGGACTCATCTGGACTTTCTGTGTTCAAGACAACGCGGGAATCATCATCTGGAATAAACAGCTATAAGTGACAGAACGGCATATTGCATCTCGATCAAAAAGTTTTTTTTTAAATTTCATTAAAGTCAGTGCAACTGCCTTTTAACCTAAACAGATCAAAACGAATTTAACCGTGAGAATTGTAATTACGAGACTAAGTTGCAACTTTATTCAATTTATTATAGTTACCATTATATGATATATTATTGTGAAGATAGTTTAATATACTTTGTATCGTTTTGCTTTGGTGATTATCGTTACATAATAGAAAAGAAATGAAATTGTCCTCTTCTGCAACAAGTTAAACAATAACGTTTACTACGTGTATATTGTATGTTGCAAGAACGTACATGCATACAATTCCTTGTAACGGTTTTTGCCTTTATTACAATCAGCAGATGCGATGTCGTGTTTTCGAATCAAACCGGCTGGTAATTTCTAAATGAAAATACATAAAACAATTATAATACATAAGAATATTTTAATGTTAAAACTACCGTGTTGATGCGGTTGTTAGTTGTATTAACATTTACAAAAAAATGATTTATAAATGCACGAAATAGAAAATGCACTAAGTAAACCCACACGTATTTTATTATGTGAAATGCCGATATAAATAACAAACACGCATACACGTATCCATGTGTAACAATATTATTCGTTTACTAAAGTTTACACAACGTATGTATGCGTCTGGTTGCTTGAAAGCAAATTATTACCAGAAACTCGTTCTCGAAATAAGTTGAACCAATCTGGCTTTTGTCACGTATGTACTTCCATAGTTCATGCAATTGAATACCAGTAGCAACGGCATTGAAACCATAGTAATCGGATTCGATATCTGCGAAAGGAAGATGCATTCAGCGTATTAGATAAGAAAATAAAAGAAAACATTCTTACTAACAATTTTGTCGATCCCTGTAGTTGTTTCTTCTCTATTTGTACACAATAATTANATAAACTGGGATCACCGCCTTGGAACGGTTAATGCAAAGATTTGGAGGTAAAAATCGGTTGGAGGTCTGCCCGAACCTCACACTTACCCTAGAATTAATCGCAAACTAAAAGCGCGTCTATAACATTCTTAATAAAATGTACCTGTAGATATAATCTGAAAACATTAATGCAAAACGTTCTGCGTGAATCGATTACTACACATCTAGTTGTATTGTTCTGGTGTCGTAAGTATAGGAAATCTATTGAGACGATTAGGGGACAGGTTTTAAATAGACGAAACATACAACTTGCATTAAATTTGTCATAGATTCGAAAATATAATGTATGCTGTATTTTCCATCAAGCAAACTAGGCTCATTTTTTTTTCTTTTTCCTTTGAACATAATTATTAAAAAGTATTCCAAATTTTACAGCTATTTCAGTAAAATTATGAAATGGCATTTTTTCAAAAATACAAATATCTGTGAGTAAGTCCCTAAAAATTTATTAGTTCACAACAAAATATGGTCAAATTTAAATATATTAAACTAGCATGTCAGCAATGCATCAACATACATTTGGCAAACAAGTATGGTGTTAGAAAGATCGTGAGACTAATTATTAAATATTTCGAAGATGCAATTTCCGGAAAGCACTTGTCATAAATCATCAATCCAAAATTACTAATGAACAAAAGTATACCTATATGTATACACCATCGACTTTGAACCTTGCATTCTAAACACGTTAAAGCATGTACCTTTACAAAGATCATTTTCCATCCGGTAGCCCATGTCACAATCGGAAGAATAAAAGGCACACGAGCCGTTGACATTGTGACATCTTTCGCAATGACATTCAATTGAACAGTTCTGGCCATATTGTCTTGGTCCGCATTCTATAACGAACATCGATATGAATACGATATGAATACGGCGTTAAAGAAGTACGATAAGTTGAAGATTTATATCATACACGACAATATGTTTAAAAATAGCAATACCTAGTATAAATAGCAATGATTGGTCAATTGGTCGAGTATTGCATTAAAACATCGTCATTTGAGGAAAAACACTTAGTCTATTGAATCGTATGTAAATGGAGATGTTTCGTTTAAACATACGTTTGCAAAGTCCACTTTCAAGTCGGTAGCCACCATCGCAATTGTTGTTGAACAGGACACACGATCCATTGACATTATGACATTGTTCACAGTGGCAGTCATTGGAACAATTAGGACCAAAACGTCTGTCTTCACAAGCTTTTATAGAAACAAAATAAAGTATGTTTCGAAAAAAAAACTGTCATCATCAAACTTCGCCTGGATTTCAGCAACCAAATATTGAATTCACGACCAATAATATAATTTATTTGCTACAAGAAACAATTATTGATTCATTGTGAAATTTGTTATTAAGCAAGGCCTTTATAAGACATTTCAATGCATATTAAGATATACCAAAATAATAATTACATCATGTTTCTATTGTTATGCTGATAGTTAGCCTTATTTTCAGACATAACTTTGTAGAAGTAGCTTACATTTATGATGGTACAAATTAAAATAAAATTGTTTCCTTTTGCCTACTGGTAAAATAAGAGTTGATAATCATTTTTTTTTTCCGTCGTAAATTCAGTGTGACCCATATCGATAAAATTAGAAAAAATCATTGTGTTTAGGGTATTGCTTTTCATTAACAACTGGACTTCAACATGAATATATTAATTGTTTTATTTATATATTACACGACTATACATCATAGCATAAATAAAACTAAATTATTAAATCGTTGATTTTTTTTTCCAATTCTATATGTTTTGAAATGACACATCATACAATTTATTAAGAAGAATATTTAAATGCAACATACGTTTACAGATTTCTTTGTCGATCTCGAACCCAGTGTCGCATTGCTGCTCATACATGGCACATGAACCGTTGATGTGATGGCATTTATCGCAGTTGCAGTCCATTGAACAGTTTTTACCAAATGTCCTGTCTATGCAAGCTGGAAGCGAAATTACACATATCCCTGTCAATTGTATATGGTATAAATGACATGATAAAAATAAATGACATCTTCACAACCGTTAGAGCACGTCCCACTTATGTGATGACATGATTGATTATTGTAAAGTATGCGCTGCAGATTAATGCACAATCTCGACCATACCTTCTCTCACTACAGGCTATAAAGGAAATGCCATTCTTACAATATATGTGTTGCATTGCATATGTACTATCTGGTCGAAAGCAAACAAAAGGATCAACTATGACTTACGCGAAGGTATGACTGTTGTATATAGTATGAGTCATTAGTTCCTTATGGAATGCATTTTACATAGTTTCTTAATTAAACGTATGATTATGTCTGTCGGAAATACACATGCATATAAACATCTTAATTGTATATACGAGTGAACATACACTAATTATTAATTTGCATATCGTTTGTATGAACAGCCAATAGAGGCATAAATACATGATACCGCAACGAATTTCATCTCTTTTCTTTCGTCACTTACGAGTTCCACATGTTTTGTCTGTGAAAAAGTCATATCCATCTCCGCAACCGTCAAAGCACGACCCATTTATATGATGGCATGATTGATTGTTCCGACAAAATACGCTGCAGTTTAATGAGCAGTCTCGTCCATACAATCCTTCTGTACACTCTGTAATTGTAAAGATAATATTGACATAACATACAGCACTGCAGCTAACTCTTACGCGAAGGCAAAGACTCATTAAAATATAACTGAGCATAATTTTGCAAATAACAAGTCAATACATTTTTGCAGTTTGCATCTCGGCTGTATTCGGACACGTACTGAATCGCAAATGCTAGTAATAACAAATACCAGGTTTATATTTACATACGGTCACATCAAAATCAAACTGTTTCAGAAACGCGATCCACCTAAACTTTGAAATCAGTAACCACCACAATGATCGGTGTATTATTTTATCACTTACTAGTTGTACAATTGTTGTTGATGAGAAAATTATAGCCATCTTCACAACCAGTAAGACACGCCCCATTTATATGATGACATGATCGATTGGCACACAATGCGCTGCACGTTAATGAGCAGTTTCGCCCATACCATACCTCTGCACATGCTGTTAATGTAAAGGCATTATTAAAGTACACGAGTATAACTGCATACTTGTGTCAGCCCCTTTAATTCAAATTGTGTGCATTTTTTCATACTGCGTAATTGTCTTTTATATGTTGGGCTTGCGCTAAATTCGTAAAACATTCTTATTAAAACGGTTTAAGGACATAATGGATAAAATATGCTTTTTCAAATAAGTGATTCGATACACGCCGGCATTTCCCGACAGCAGTTTTACTAGCAAACATTTAATACCGACACGGAACCATTAAGGTCAGACAGCACAATACAACCATTGTGTCATTCGCAAGTATAAATCAAATACAATTGCAATCAGGAGCAAAACAAAGTTAAATTAGGTAAGAAAACAAGATGGCTTGTGTTCGGTCCTGCCCGATAAACTAATCAGATAGCGTATACTGCTGACTCCGCACCTCCATTACCTTTTGGCCCGGAGACTGGTCTTGCACTGTTATCATGAAGGCCTTTGCATTAACGACGAGAGAGCCTCTGTATTACAGGGCATATAATTAACAGTTCTTTAATTAACATAGTTTAAGATGCATGAAAGTTTGTGTGTCGTCACTTACGAACATTGCACGTTTCGTCAGTGGAAAAGTCATATCCATCTTCATAACCATCAATGCATGTCCCATTTATATGATGGCATGGATGATTGTTGCGACAATATGCGCTGCAGTTCAATGAACAGTTAATACCATATGATCCCTCTGCACACGCTGTAAAAAATATAAAGGTTCATTCTACAACAAAGGTAGTACATCGTGTATTATGTAGTGATTCAAATTTATTTAAGCAAGAAATAGTAATGTTCAAGTTCTGCTATAAGCACGATTCAGTTAATATCTGTTGTTTTTTTTATTATACATTGTGAAGGGAACGACATTTATGTTTAATAAAAATAGAGAGAAGCATCTACATGTAAATTAAAAAACAAATGAGCAACGTGTTTTACGAGATCAAATATATTTGAATATATATTTTACAAAGCCAATCAGTATCGAAACAAATGATTGGGCATCCATTTGAACTAGTGTGATAATCATATATGAATGTTTTAACAGGATCTAAATAAGGAATACAATTGCAAGCTGACTAAGATCAACTAAAGTTATAATATGGAACAATCGACCTTTCTCATGTTTTGTAATAGCCGTAAAATGGGTTTTTTCTCACGTATCATAGATTCTACTTCTCATCATGCATGATAACGCAGTTTGTCAGAGCATTTTTTCTCTTTATTTTCTTCTAATAACTCTTTACTAGTCTTATTTCTTATATCTTATTGAGTATTGAAGTACATTTGGTTTTATTTTGCACTCATTTTCTTGTAATACAATAAACAATATCATTTATAGTGTATTGCAAATAATTTGATTGATAGCATCGGTAATTCAACATCATTAAATATATGTATTATTATAGTGATTATGTTTAGTAAAAGTTGAAGTGGAATAAGACCTTATTATTAATTTGTGTTGTGATGTCAAGTAACCGAAATATATGTACAGTTCGTGTCTGTTAATAGTGCACACATGTTTTGTAAGCATTTAACCTAACAGTGCTTTAATCATATTCAAAAGAATGTCATTGTTTCTCATATATTGTAATGTCGTGAACAATCTTATCTCCAGATCGGCTTAAACAATTGTAAATCCCGAATCATCAAGCTGATATTATAGCGCGTATCCATAAACGAAATTGAAAATAAACATAGCATGTACCTTCATTGCAAGCAGCCCCTTTCCAACCACTCTGACATCCTGTTCCACATGTACCAGTTATAGCGTCACAAGGTCCTTGCAGGCAATTACATGTTTTGTTGCAATCAGGACCATACGTTCCAGTTGTGCAATCTATACAATGTCCATGTCAGACTATTTAAACACGTGTATGCGCATTCAAACAAATGCGTGCATGAATAATTTAGTTACCACACTGATTATTAAGTTAATATAAGCAACCATGTATAATTTTAATATCCAACTGTTTCGTTTATAACATCCCTTAATTGCAAGAACACTATTGCCATGAGAACTTAAATATCACACCTTATAGAGGGTAAAACAACGTATAGTCAACTCGAGAATGGCAATGTTAACCGAGGAGTACGACTATTACGAGGGTAGACAACACACTTTATCGCCTTCTATGGCATGTGGTATTTATGATAGTATATCGAACACATAAATATACAGATTTTTTTTGTTTCAATCCAAATCAGCCTTGGGAGCTCGAAAGAACGCTCCCACAGTGGGGATCGAACCCGTGACCTCCCGGTCGCTAAGCGGCCAACATCGTCACTACGCCCCGATTTGTTTTTAATAGAGAAATGATCACGTGATGTTTGATAATAAAAACGCTATGTGTATGGGAATTTTAAATAGCTTGTCACGTTATGCATAATAAATTGCATTATCATTTTATCACATGTCATAAAAAAAACGTTCTTTATGTTTTACCTTCTTGTCTGTAAACTTCTATTTCACATATAGTCATATGCGCTGTATTCTTTTGACCAATAACGCGTATAACTTGAATAGTCTGTGGCGGACTTATCACATATGTTCGTATGGTATCATTAACACGGGTGGACTGTTGTTCAACCATTTGAGTGGCGTTATAACCACCAGACAATGTGATGCTTTTAAACTGATCGAATGCTGAAATGTAAACAGCTTTTATCATCATAGGTTGACAATTAACTGTATTGTGAAAGTTAAAAGTAATTTGTTATAAAAAAATTAATTTAAGACACTACTTCGTTGAATTCTATATCTCTTAATAATTTAACACCTCATATAACAATTATATGTACCATAATGTAAACAATACAGAGAGTGATATAACACATAAATGTATCTTTATAAATAGACTGTTCATACATGTATCTTTATTAATATACTACCTCCGTCGGTTCGCCCATACAGAACGATGCGCTTCACAAGATACGTTTGTTGAAGAATTAATTGGAGCGAACACGGCCTTGCAATAGCGGTACAACATTTACATTGTTCACCACCTCCTATGCTACTATCAACAGCTCGTTCAACAATCCAATCAGCCCATATCTTTTCATTTGTTGACAATGTTGCTCCTTGCATTGCAACTTTGATTTCACCTTAAACAGAGAGAATGCTTATTTATTTTATGTGATTGATAAATGTTGATAAATGTTGCAAAATGGGGGAAACCAGTAAGCTGTCAATTTTGGCAATTTATTTTCACGTTTCCTCGTTTTAATGGGTTTGCAAAACTGATCCGTGCAGATGTTATTTGTCCCAAACGTTTCAGAACAAATTGCTCTTAATTTCTAACGCTCTGATTTTTTGTATCGTTTTAAAATTATTGTTTCTGATGTCTACACACAAAACGACAAGGTGGGTTGTTTCCCTTATATACATGTACCTATTCTGGAAATGTTTTCTTAATTTCTCACTACAAGCACTCCGAAATATAAAACCATGCATGGTTATACTGCGATGTTTAAATCGAGCGAGCATTTACAAGCCTGATGACATCTATGTTAATTAATGAACCTGCTATATTTTGTTTAGATATGACCTGTTTTGTAAACCCAGTACACATTGATCCTACGTAGAAATAGTAAGATGTTAAGATAAGATGTTATTTTAAGACATGTTGTGTCCTAGTTTCAGCTGACACTTTAACACTCCAATCAACCAATATCGATTCATTTGTCGACAATGTTGCTCCTTGCATTGAAACTTTGATTTCTCTAAAGTCTGTGCAAGGAGCATTGGTATATGATGAACGCGATCTACTAGTATTTACAAAAAGAAATGTTATTTTGGATATTCTGGTCAACCAAAATATCACCTATTTATCTAGTAGTGAAATCACTTCCACGCAGCTTAATAACGTTTCCTTTGATATAGTAGGAATAAATTCCATTCGAACCCATGTACGAATACGTCGCTTATAAGCTAGTGTTAGAATAAGCCCTTTCTCAGGGAAAACATGACTGAATACTCGATAAATCATGCGTTCAATGTGAAATATGTGTAGTTCGAGAATTTAGAATTAAGTTTACATACTATGTTTTCCAATTTTAATGTGCGACAAACTCCAATAACTTAGAT
The DNA here is from genome assembly GCA_007657795.1 of Dreissena rostriformis. Taxonomy (NCBI): domain Eukaryota; kingdom Metazoa; phylum Mollusca; class Bivalvia; order Myida; family Dreissenidae; genus Dreissena; species Dreissena rostriformis. The sequence goes on from VMBQ01009107.1 coordinate 11,767, forward strand.
CTGGATTGTCCCTGTCTTGTCATTTCTTTTATATAATCTATAAAATAAACCCGGTGGTAGGATTTGCGATCATTGCATACAACATCTTTTGGCTAACATTCTTAAATGCCATTCAATTAGTTTATGTAACGACGATTTCAATCTAGGAGAAAATGAAGCAACATTTATTTATAGTAATTCAACAGCGTTATTAAGAAAAAATGCATCTGAAATCAATGAAGTCAACAAGTCTATCTCGTTCTTCAGAATTACACCTGGAAGCTTCGAATATACAGGTTTCCACGTTTCTTTCGTGTTTTGAAGGTCTATATGCCTATTGGTAATTGGTAGAAAATTACCATGGTAAAGTTTCCTAATACATATAACAAAGTAAAATGCGTCTGATTTCAAACAGGTTGACGAAGTATCATGTTTCATTTGGCGATGATGTTGGTAGGGTTATCATTGTATGAGAGTAATAGCAATATTTTACAATAACAAGCGCTGTATATTATAGTTTGCAACGAATACTGATACAATCATGCTATGTCCTACGTACATGATTGTTAGTTATTTAGCTATTAAATGTTAAAAGCCATGATTATATAAAAACAATATGTCTGGAAATGTTACCCAATCAGTCTTTCTCATTTGTAATAAATCAAAGAACACGTGCTATAGAAGGCTGTATCTCATTCTGATGCAGCTGACGGTCCACTATGTTTATATTTCATAAAACATGTATCAAGTAGAGAACAGCAGTACACATCCCTTACACATGTTCAATGTACAAGCTGTATTTCACCTCCTCTAAGAGTGGACATGCCGTTTCAGCTAACAGCGAAGGCCGCACAGCACTTTAACGCATAAATATTTACTGAGTCGTTCTTTCCTGATGACGGAAAAGACGGGGACCACCGGATAGACAACGGGAGGACAAAGAGTTACAATTACGCACGGAAGAAGTTATCGCGGTTATGGTCCGAACTGAAATCGTGACGGCGAATAACATAAGTTGTATTGTGTACAGGATATTATTGCTTTATGATGTTATTTCTTTCAATAATAGCATAATGATTCGTCGTGTTATACAAGTGTTGCCTTTTTAAGAATACATGTATACATATCAGTTTGGCATTAGTAGACTTAAACTGATTTAGTTATAATCAATGCATATGTTTTGGCAAATCATAAATCATGATAAAAAGCATTGCTCGTAAAAGTACAAAACATTTCATATGTAAGACAAATCTTTTAATTCCGTCCTAAATGTGGGGGCATGAAAATGGTAATTTGCGTTAAGCGTAATTCATAATAAAATTGACATACACATTTGACCAAAAGGCCATGGAAATACAGATTGACGCGTATACAACTAGAATAGTATAGACAAAACTCGCCGTTTACTCTTAATGAAAATTAAATTAAATTCATATAAGAGACAGTCATTCATAATAACGCAAACACACAAACACATTATTTTTCGCGATGTGTGACAAGTTAATATTTGCGCACTCTCACGGTTGAATTGAGTATTATCAACAAATATTTTAAGGATTTACCGTTGATTCCCCGTATGGTCATGATTAATCCACTCATTAACAGCAAGTATACCGTTAAAATATGTATAGCCATTTCTGATTGTAGGTGAAACAAACTACGGAATATAATAAGGAAGACCAATATAACCATATACATACGAATATCAACATTTAACAACCCGAGCAGACCGTTAACCAAATACTTTAAGCAAGAGTGTTTGATTTCATCGTTGTGAGAGGACAATATAATTGTCAAAATTTTGATAAAGATATTTATAACACTTATGGCCTCGGGTATGATCGGATTATATCGACTTCGTTCTTCACTTATTGGTTTCGTTCGGTAAATAGCCCGATATTGTCGAACGTCGGATTGAAGTAAATAAAACATTGTTTATTGTGTTAATAAACGATCAACTAAAACAAAACATTTCATTATCTGTTATAACTTTCAAGTTGTTTATACAATTTATGTTATTTATTTGGTAATTTTCAGTGTCACAAATATTAAGTTTTGGCTACTTAATAATAAATCTGTAAACATGCGTATACACGGAAATCAATTTTCTCAATACCACAGCGTTCTTACATAGGCTCTTGAAAAAAACAAGCGTTTGGTCATTATCATGATACAGGTTTCATTTGCAAATGACGTGTCTACGGTTCTATATGTATATATTGTGTTTATAAGCGACACGATTTTTTTTGTTTTATCTCCGAAAGAATATACCATCTCAAACAATGAAAAATTGTGTGGACTTGTTCGGTTTTAAATATTCTGTTGAACATTTACAACGTTTGAAATATGAAATATTAAATAAAAATAACCAGTAACCAAAATAAAAACAGTGTATGTGTTTACAACAGCTTATAAATAGTTTTGCATAGAATCAATAATAAATAATACATAGCATATTTGCATTTTATGAAATGCGTTTACGAGAACAGCCTGATTTGCACAAAAGTGCATGAAGATTTTGATTGCATCATGTTAAGTGTCTTGATTTAATATTTAAGCATATATTCTAGCTGAATTATAATGTCTTGTATATTTTACTTAATTTTCTTTATTTTGTTTTTAATACACCTCGCGTTATTGATATTAGTATGATTATATATGCTGATAAAAGTTGTACATGTATTGAATAATCTATAAACGAACACTATGAACATTTTTTTCCAATATGAGATCAAGTCGAGGGGACATATCTTTTTACAAATGGGGTGGCATGACAAAATGCTGATAACGTTTTCATGACACGGTAAAAGGTCTTCTGGTTTTCAAAATCAATGCCTTATTGATAACAAAATAGTGTTAGAACAAAGTAAAACATGTTTGTGATTATGACCCTTATACTGCTACTATCGAAATTACGCAATATCTTTAGTTCGGTTACGTTAAATGTTAATAACAGACAAGGCATACGTATAAACATCGCTATAGGTCGTGAGAATATATACTATCACATGTTCTTTGATATACAAAGATGGATACATATTTTAAATGTCTTAGGCAGCTATGTACATATCGAATACAACCAGAATTTATGTTATTTCATTAATATATAAACGAGTTTCAACCAGGGGGAAATTGTGCATAATTAACATCTCGCCAGAAAGATGATCGCTCCGCCACAAAGTTACATGATACAGCGTTAAGAAAACCTAGACAAGCAAACACCAAAGCGGCTTCTATGCTTAAAGCTTACGCGACATTCTGGATGATTTTGATGAACATTTTGTATCCTTTATAACACTGGTAAAATTGTCTTGTATCATGTATAAATTTGCAAATGCAAAAACATGTAAGCTTTTAAATAGCATTAGTTAATAATTTAAATTAGTTATCTGTAATGGTTATTTCGGTTACTTTAAGACGCTCGGGTACCGAAATCCCTCATGTTCCTACGTGTCATGTTTGTAATAAGTAATAAATAACAAAATGGTATATACAGATGAAAAAAAAATGATATTCCATGTATCTGACACGAAATAGCGTTTTATAACTGGGATTTCGGTAAGTTAAACACGATTTTTGACGCCGAGCGGGTACCGAAATCCCCCATGTTTTACACATCAAGGTGATTTTTATAATATTTAAAGTTAACAATAGGACATTTATCAATCTTTAAAAATAAAAGCGCAAAAAAATGTCATTTTTGGAAATTAATTCACGTTCTATGACGGGGATTTCGGTCATGCTACATAATGAAGCATTGTTTTCACTTTTTTCATAAAATAGCGATTTATAATGGGGATTTCGGTAGTTTAAGCAGAGCGAATACCGAAATCCCCTCATGTTTATACATAAAAACGTTTTATAATTCATAGTTAACATTGCTAATATGACATTTATCAATCTTTATAATGGAAAGTACTACACATAGAATAAGTTGGATCATTTTCTGAAATAAATTAACGTTCTATAACGCGGATTGCAGTAATTCTACACATTGAAGCTGCCACTCTCAATTGTCAAGATCAGGTTTCGGCTGTGGATATTGTATATATTCAACGCCTCCTATTAATCCTTCTGTTTCCGACTGTGTGAGTTACATAAGCCCCATTGACAGCGTTTTACCACGAGAAAAAGGAAAACACTTTCGACGCCGCTATTTACACTGGAGACAAGAAAAAAATAACTTCCACTTACTTTTGTGTTATTTTCACACATTGTTGTTGGATTTATATATTTTACCGAAGAAAATTTTAATTTAACTGATAATGTTTTATCTGGATCTACAATAGTATGCACCCTTATTACAACTAAACTACACAATTGTAACACATTCTACTGGTCGATTAAAGGCTTCTTGTCCAGCATTCACATTAGAACAATAAAATAAGGTTTGTCAATGACATTAAATATTAGAGTCATGCTCATCACAAGAACGTTAAAAATGGTAGTTATAACCTCCGTAAATATTGAAGAAAGGCTTATGGTTAACCTTATAGAACAGAACATACCAGAACATAATTGTACATAAACTTTACAGTTTCTAGTGTTAAACAAAATATTATTATAAAATACATGAATATAGTAAGTTGATTTTGCAGGAATGTTTGAACAAAACTCTCTTTAGATCACATTTCAACAGTTTGGCTAGCTAAATATTGAACATACATGCACCTTTTTTATTGTTCCTTCATAAAAATGCCTTCAATTTAAAGGAGTTATGCTTCGAACAAGAAACAAAAATACACGGCACAACTTGAACAAAATGGAAACAACGCCGCAATTTATGAAAAAAAGTTAGCGTAATAAGGTCGTTTGTTTAGACTAACACGATCAATTCTTAGTTTTTTTGTTCCGCTCTTAAACTTTTTGGGAGTTAAAGGTTGAGTTTTCGACCAAAAAATATATAATAATATGAAATAACTATCACGATTGCGTTTGTTTTCATTCATTCGATCATATTCGGTAAATTTACTCTAAATTCAGATTAATTAATTCAGGAAAGAATCATAAATAGAGATTTGGAAGATTTCTGAATTCTTATTAAATTGTGAAACGTAATCAAACGTTTAAAAAAGCCGACCGAACTAAATTATTTTATTGGAGATGTCTGGGGGAACAAATGACTTTTGTCCAGGTGTTTTTTTAACTTCCGCCCATTGCCGCTATAGCTCTAACCATAACCCCAGGGTTGGGGATAACATTATATGTAGTTTCGTTTCAATCCCTAACATCGTTTTGTTCCCCAGACAAAGTGTTACAGACGGACAGACAGAACGCAGCAGATTGTATGCTCACAATAACATATTTTAACTAAATAGTAACTATGGTGTCTTTAGCCAGGATAGACAGACGGACAGACAAAAGCCATCTGCATTAATTTACAAAACTTATGTTTAGTTGTATAAAAACATTTATATGGATTGGATCAACTTACAAATAAAATATATAATTAATCTGCAAATAATGATAAGTTACAAAATTTGTTCGTATAATAAACGTGAAAACACAATCAGACAGTTCTTTTCTACACCTATCTGTGTAATTGAATGTAGTGGTACAATTATTTGAAGCATAAGCTTATATACAGTTTAGACTTGCGTGGGAGCACACGCGTAACACGCTCTCTGGTTATGAGGATTATAAGCATACAAATAAACAAACAATCAAAATAAACAAACAAACAATCAAACCCGCGGAACATAACAAATCAGACAGTCGTATTCGTCACATTTGCAACAAATGATAAACCGCTTAATAATAATTATAGAATGTAAGTAAGTACACAGTCAAGTCGCCAATAGAGGAAATCATATTGTTCGAGAGACCTTAGGTTAACGAAGTAACGCTGTGCGGAGTGTACGGTGGTATAACCATTATACCATTAAGTTTGGGGTTAGGTTCGGAAACATATAACATGGCTTTAGGTTTGATAAAACTCATTTTAATTTGTCTTGCCTTTCCTATATATCATATTTTGCAAGTACATGTATATTATCATTTTAAAGACAAATCTTTCATCTATTTATAATTGCAGTCTAAAATATATGGTCTCTCAACTTCTAAGAAAGTAAAATTCGCCCAGAAGCAAGCACCTTTGGAAAAACAATGTTTAGGAAGTGATATTTCAACAAAAGCCCTGTACCTCAATAAACACACCCAAACGTTCATACTTCAACATAGTCCCCAATAAAATGCATCAAAATGTTGCAGACGTACAGATGATACGGAAAATAACCGCAAAAGCATGGGTGCGATCGTGTAATCGTCCTTAACCAGAAGAGAAAAGGAACTCTTTAGAAAAAGTCACTGCTTTCCATTGACCACGGAGGGATACAAAATGATTTAGTGTAATATAACCTTGTACTAATGTGCGTTGTTGTTATCTCCCTTAAAAACACAACCTTTATTGGTTTCTCAATTTTGACCTGAACTTCAGGCTGTAGTTGAGGCTGAACAGGTAAATAATTCGGATTTTAGTGACCATTTCGCAATACTTTGTAAACTGTAATCGAACTAACAGCCAATAGCTTCGTAAATAACTTGAAAAGGTAGAGCGCTTTGGAACAACATGGGAGACATAAAGGCTGAGGTTGATATGAAGATCAAAGGCAAGAAGGTGGTGGTGTTTTCAAAGTCCTACTGCCCCTACTGTACAATGGCTAAGGACGCGCTTCAGAAGTACGTTGGGTCCGTGTTGTCGGCTGACCAGTACGAAGTATGGGAGATTGAAAACGAGGGCGACTGTCAGGTCATACAGAACGAACTTANTGTTATGTGTGTGTATTACACGCATCTTTAAAACAACCATTGATCAGACATACTCTAATAACTTAGATCCGGATTGTCCCTGTCTTGTCATTTGCAACGAATACTGTACAATCATGCTATTTCCTATATACGTACATAATTGTTAGTTATTAAGCTATTAAATGTCAAAAGCCATGATTACATAAAAAAATATGTCTGGAAATGTTACCCAATCAGTCTTTCTCATTTGTATTAAATCAAAGAACACGTGCTATAGAAGGCTGTCTCTCGTTCTGATGCAGCTGACGGTCCACTTTGTTTATATTTCATAAAACACGTATCAAGTAGAGAACAGCAGTACACGTCCCTTATAAATGTTCAATGTACAAGCTGTATTTCACCTCCTCTAAGAGTGGCCATGCCGTTTCAGCTTACGGCAATGGCCGTACAGCACCTAAACGCATTAACATTTACCGAGTTGTTCTTTCCTGATGACGGAAACGGGAGGAGAAAGAGTTACAATGACGCATGGGTGAAGTAATCGCGCTTAAAGTCCGAACTCAAATCGTGACGGCGAATTAGATAAGTTTTATTGCGTACATGATATTATTGCTAACTGATGTTATTTCTTTCAATAATGGCATAATGATTCGTCGTGTTATACAAGTGTTGCCTTTTTAAGAATATACATATCAGTTTGGATTAACTAAACTTAAACTGATTTAGTGATAATCTTTGCATATGTTTTGGCAAATCATTAATCATGCTAAGATGCATTGTTCGTAAAAGTACAATACATTTTATTTGTATATTACGATGCTCATTTATATAAATGTAATTTATTGATATATAATATTTACTATCTAAAATACATAATTACCGATTGTGTTACGTCGTGTTTACCCTTTGCATTTTCAAATGTGTGCATATAACATATACACAGTATTAAGTCATAAAATTGTGCCGATGTCTTATCAGTTTTCTGGTTCTTGGGTAACAGTAACTTTTCTTTTGATGTACTGTCACACACTGTGTTTGAAATTTCAAAGCGATAATGACCAAAACAACACAAATTTCATATAGTAAATATGTTCAACTCGTAGTAAATATGTATATGTGCACGTATATGTTGTTTATAAACTTGTGTTATAGTTTTGATGAGGAGAAAACAGTGTATATAAATTAATTGCTTTTTTTTTAAATACTGAAAAAAAATTCATGTATAACTTGCCATGTAAATGAATGTGCATATCGACGACTACATTTCGTAGGTGTGACCAAACATAAAAGCATATTGTCATGAATAATAAGGAAAATAATAACATTTATATGTCAAACTTCGCCATTACTGTTTTACTTTATCGAACTATGCAATGTTTTATCGCGCAATGTTTTATCGCGCAAAATATTTCCTGATATCAGGCCGAAACACTAGACGAAACAAGGTCGTTCAAACAATTTTTCAAGTTCAACAAACATAATGACAAAAACTCCACTAGTATATCAATTTTCAATATCGATAATCAGAACATTAACAAAATACTTAAATCACAATATTTGAACGAATCAATGTAAATAGATAACTACAGAATACAAGGTTAGGGTTTTAATACAATTAGGTTTCTTTAGCGAGGCTTGGACGTGCTCACGTGTTAGTGCCGATCAAATTGTATTTGAAACTAACGTATAGTATATTAATAATGTATCCTATCATGTTGTTATGTTTTATTTTTTTAACTGCTACAAACAGCAACGATGAACGTCAAATGAGATCGTTTATACAAACAAACTCATGTCATTATACTGCGCGTTACAGCGCGTTACAGCTTTATACATGTTATGCTGAAATAAACTTAAGTTTATTCCCCGTTGGTATATTTCTATAATATTACCTGTAATTAGACAGTAAATGTAAGCACTGCTTCTGTTTGAATAGTGTATCATTTTAATGCATGTAACTACAAATCTTCTGTGTGAGAATTGCTAATTCACATTCTTCATTTAAAAATACACCTAGCAAGGATAAAACCTTATATGAAACGGTCCCATCATAAGAAATGAAACCATATAAATGAAAAACAAAACACCTTTATATGTTAGGTCTCATCATGTTCACAACGTTCTTGATAAATAAACATTTAATTTGGCATGATAATGGATCTGAATATGATATTAGTGTGGAGGGCATAGAACTGCATCGTTTGCGTATTTCATTAAATATAACGATTCTGGCGGATATGATAAAATATTTGCATTTATTATTTAGGAAATATGACAGACCTGATGAATTGGTATTTGTTTGCATACAAACTAACAAATTGTTTAATATAACCTAACTTCGCAAATCGCATCTAATCTTTTCATTGTAACATTAGCTGAAGTTGGTGTATACAACATGATGCAATAAATAACACTTATGACAAAACAATATATCCTTCCTTCTTCCTGGGGCCTATATCGTTCCTGATTAATGGACTTTGATTCAAAGCCCACTTTGTTTAAACATATTTATTTCAAACAAGCATTTTAATACATAAAATTTAGTGCACAATTTATGATATTTACATGTTCTAACGGGATTAGAACGAAAGACAAGGTTTGATATGATTCTTCTCCATCTGTATATATACAGTTGAATGGTTTAGTATGATCATAATTGGATTTTAAATAATTAGTCAATAAAAACACTACACAAAAAGAGGAACTCCGAAAAACCCGCTTCGAGACACAGATTGGTCCTTTGAATATCAGAATAAATTTACCATTAATGTATGCATATTAATCGTTGTTTTGTCAATAACATAGTCGCCACATGCTTTAATTATATTAGACACTAAGTTATATTTAATTTTAATAAACCTACACATACTTTATAGTTAACAATCCGAAACTGCAACAATAATTATACGGGTTTATGTGTTCTTTAAGATTGCCTTTTTCGCTTTCATCATTTCAAATCGATATTGTGCATGTACATATCACAAAAGATAACAAAAACACTTACACACAATCACAATGACAATGTCAAAGTGGAACGATACAGTATTTACCTGATTCTCGTTAGTATTACATATGCCATTCAATCGAAACTTATTTATAAATACTACGACAAAATGTAACAAGGATCGAGCTTACGTACGTAATTCATATAATACTGGTTTACAGCTCGAATTGCAACATAAAAAAGTGTAAGACAACTCTTTTAATTCCGTCCTAAAAAGTGGGGGCATGAACATGGTCATTTGTGTTAAAGCCACACACCTTGAAATGAAATACATGTTTATCAATACATACAGATGCAATTTGAAAGTGTGCAAATCTATAGCCTAGTAAGAAAGAAATTTATTATTTTGCAAACGGTACCGCTTTTAAAACCGAAAGTAGGATTTCTATACGTATACGTCCATTTCGACAATCGCGATTATGTTTAAGTTTTAAAGCGCAAACAAGGCGGATTTCTACCCTGTAACCACCAGATATATTCTAATTGGCATAGATAAAATAAAATCTATAGCCTAGTTAGCAAGTAATTTATTATTTTTTAAAACGGTACCGCTTTTGAAACCGAAAGTAGGCTTTATATACGTATACGTCCATTTCGACAAAAAGGCGATTATTTTTAAGCTTTAAAGCGAAAGTAGGATTTCTAGACGATTACGTCCATTTCGACAAAAAAGCGATTATTTTTAAGTTTTAAAGCGCAAAAAAAGAAGGATTTCTACCTTGTAATCACCAGATATATTCTAATTGGCAAAGATAAAATATGTTTCTTATTTATACTTAAATTATGCGAAATAAGGTGTGTGGCTTTAAGCGTAAGTAATAATATATTTGACATACACATTTGACGAAAAGGCCATAGACATACAGATTGACGCTTTTACAACTAGAATAGTACAGACAAAACTCACCGTTTACTCGTAATGAAAATCAAATTAAATTCATATAAGAGACAATCATTCATAAAAACGCAACCATCCAAACATGTTATTTGTCGCAATGTTTGACAAGTTAATATCGGCGCACTATCACGGTTGAATTAAGTATTACATTATCAACAACTAGCTTAATGATTTACCGTTGATTCCCCGTATGGTCATGATTAATCCGCTTATTAACAGCAAGTATTCCCTTAATACAGCCATTTCTGATTGAAGGTGAAACAAATTACGGAATATAGCAAAGAAGTTAAGATCAATATAACCATATATTATACATGCGAATATCAACATTTTGCAACCCAAGCAGGACGTAAACAAACTACTTAAAGCAGGAGTATTCGATATCATCGTTGTAAGTGGACAATAAAATTGTCAAAATTATGTTTAAGGCATTTTTATGTTTTATATTCCATTACATTTTATGACAAACATAAATTAGTTATCATCTAACCATTTAGAATAAAAACAAACGCGTTTGTTTAGGTGTCATGACAAGCAGGGTATTGTATTTCTTGAAACAAACGCCAGGAGTGGGTGTTTGTATTCGAAAGGGCTTTCTACACATAAATGAAAGAAACAAATCTGCTGACGATCGTATGTGTTCAATGTGCAACAGAGATCGACGCCAATGGCACCGCTCAGTTGAAGAGTCTCGAGACGTCAGTAAACGTTGCGAGATCCTTCTCATATATCTAAGAACTGAAACGATACTAAATCCATTCTGTAGAATACGTCGTTATACGTATCATTAAACATGCACATGCGCTGCATGCAAATAATTAAATATTATTTATACCCATCAGATGTCAAGCCTAAACTCATAAGCATACAATTGCACAATTAAACTACACAATTCAAAAGCACAAGCCCAAGGACGCCACGGCCCTAACAACCGCCCGTCCGCCGCCGATGCCCAAAGCGCATAAAGGACGCCCCCAATGCCCATCCATCACGCCAATTTGCGAAAAGTACATAAAGTGAAGCATAAGTTTTGGTAAAAGCAGCTGCGATAATAACAAGATTTATCCATTAACACCAATTAAGAGAAGTGCACATGACTTCACGTACACCCCAAACAATAATCGGTGGTAACGAACGATTCCGGTTTAATTGCGAGCGGGATACGCAACCCTACTGCTCATTTTTCATTTATTTATTTTTTTAATGGCAGGGGGACGTATGAGGACCAATGGCTCAAAGCCGGTGTCTAGGTGCCTTTATCACCTCCTGAAACCTCTAATTTTAGAGAAATCTACAAATAATCAACTGTTACTATATCGTAAACGTTAAGTATTCTTTTAAGAAAACCATGTAAATCCCATGGTAAAATGTCCGGAACCAATGCCCCTTTTTATCTAAAGTCAGTTATACGTTTGCTCTCATAAAACTCACTGAAACACATAAAACATAATATTAACCTCAAAACACAAACAGAGCATAAATAAACAAGACTATTGCCAAGCAATTATGTCCCTTACCGGCTCCACCATTGTGAGAATTATTTTGTATTTTTTATTTGTTGCCATAGCAACCAGACTTCTTGACGTAGGAACAAAATGAAATGACGTGCATAATGTCCGTATTGCCATCTATCCATGTTTAAATTTTCTGCTAGTCAGCAGTTAATGTGCATGTTAGCCGTATGCATGCTAGTCAGCAGTTAATGTGCATGTTAGCCATATGCGTGCTAGTCAGCAGTTAATGTGCATGTTAGCCGTATGCGTGCTAGTCAGCATTTAATGTGCATGTTAGCCGTATGCGTGCTAGTCAGCAGTTAATGTGCAAGTTAGCCGTATGCGTGCTAGTCAGCAGTTAATGTGCATGTTAGCCGTATGCGTGCTAGTCAGCAGTTAATGTGCATGTTAGCTGTATGCGTGCTAGTCAGCAGTTAATGTGCATGTTAGCCGTATGCGTGCTAGTCAGTGCAGTTAATGTGCATGTTAGCCGTATGCATGCTTGTCGGCAGTTAATGAGCATGCTAGCCGTATGCGTGCTAGTCAGCAGTTTATGCGCAAGTTAGCCGTATGCGTGCTAGTCAGCAGTCAATGTGCATGTTAGCCGTATGTGTGCTAGTCAGCAGTTAATGTGCATGTTTGCCGTATGCATGCTAGACAGCAGTTAATGTGCATGTTAGCCGTATGCGTGCTAGTAAGCAGGTAATGTACATGTTAGCCGTATGCGTGCTTGTCAGCAGTTAATTTGCAAGTTAGCCGTATGCGTGCTAGTCAGCAGTCAATGTGCATGTTAACCGTATGTGTGCTAGTCAGCAGTTAATGTGCATGATAGCCGTATGCGTGCTAGTCAGTGCAGTTAATTTGCTTGTTAGCCGTATGCGTGCCAGGCAGCAGTTAATGTGCATGTTAGCCCTATGCATACTAGTCAGCAGTTAATGTGCATGTTAGCTGTATACGTACTAGTCAGCAGTTAATGTGGATGTTAGCCGTATGCGTGCTAGTCAGCATTTAATGTGCATGCTAGTCGTATGAGTGCTAGTCAGGAGTTAATGTGCATATTAGCCGTATGCGTGCTTGTCAGAAGTTAATTTGCATGTTAGCCGTATGCATGCTAGTCGGCAGTTTATGTGCATGTTAGCCGTATGCGTGCTAGTCAGCAGTTAATGTGCATGTTAGCTGTATGCGTGCTAGTCAGCAGTTAATGTGCATGTTAGCCGTATGCGTGCTAGTCAGTTCAGTTAATGTGCATGTTAGCCGTATGCATGCTTGTCGGAAGTTAATGAGCATGTTAGCCGTATGCATGCTAGTCAGCAGTTATTGTTTAAGTTTGCTGTTATTGCTCTAGTTCATGAGTCTGCATCCATTTAGCCGCTAGGAAACAAATAAGATGTTAGCATGTTAGATAGCTGTTAGCACGTTCTTTTTAACTTACCTGTATTTAACTCTAACCAAGTATAATGTATATCTCCCACATGTACCCCGCGTGTTCATCAACGGTAAAAACATAGGAGGAGGCTCGGAAACCTATGATTTGGACAAGCATGGCGAGCTCTAGAGGATGTTGGTGGCTTGAACCAAATGCCCTCCGTTTTAACTGCGCTTTCAAATATTTGAACGTTTTATGTAGTATGTATAATTCAATAAAATATCTACAATTTTATGCACAAAAATCCTTTTATCAAATTTCACATTTGTTACTGTTTCTGCTTTATAGCTCACATCAGCACAGCATGCTGATGGAGAGCTTTTAGGATACCGTGATGTATGTCGTCCGTCAGTGCGTGCGTGCATGCGTAAACGTTTTATTCAAACGACTTCTCCTCCTGAACCGCTATACCATAATTTCAAGAAGGTGAACCTTGAGTGACCCTCTTTCAAAAAATTTCAAAGTTTTTTGGTCCGTTGTCTAATACTACGCACACAGTGGAAAGCATCACGATTTTGCTTCGTCCACACGGTCCATCGTAACAGTATCATTTTCGCGCGGCACTATGAAATAATTATTTTTCTTTACGTTGATTCAGTGAGAGAAAACCCATATCCTCCGTCGCTAATGTGGACATGTATTTTTGGTCAGAATGACTTCAGACCTTCAAAACAGAGCATCGTTTCCTCTGATATTTTTTGCATGGATGTAAAAAATAATAATAAAGTAATACTTTTCACAACCTTTCAGATGGACGCCGTAGAAGCGCAGTTCTCCCATAGTGCATTATCGGGGAAAAACTAGTGTTTACTTAGCACTATAAATGTCTTGAAAAACGCGGAATGGACCTGCCACGGCCTTGATACGGTATTTGTGGAGACGTAACGTCAACGGGATGAGCGTGATACCACCGCAGCACACGCGCAGCGAAACAGCTGCTTTTCCACTGTGGCGATGACGATACATACAAAAAGTTTGTATTACATCTATTTCCTTCCTAGCCCTCACCACACAGGTTTCGTACAAGCTCACAACATTTCCTCTTCCATCAAGACCGTACCAAGTAATTTACTTATCTATCGGTTCGAACTACGCCCAGTGAACGTCCAGCCATGCATGCGGAGCACGTAGAAAAGAGGTACTCTGGTGTGACGGCACTTTGACCACAAGATATAAGTGTTAAAAGGTTCCTTTTAAAGGCAGTGTATCTGAAACTGACTAAATGCACGCACGTTCACTGAGGTGTTGAAAACATAATGTCTGTCCGGTTCAATTCCCACTCCCGCTGCCTGCGAGTTTGTTTGGTGGTGAGAATGCGCGTACTTAATAATGCTTACTTTCATGGGACATTTTCCATGTTAAAGCATGAGAAATTGTTTGCTTGACCTGCCGACTCATTGTGACTTAGGGCAAATAGGTATTAGGGCGAAACGACCCGATACCCTGGTAAACAGACTCTGATATGTGTACGCAAAATGAGATTTTAAATATTACAAGACACCATGTTTTACAACCAAAATTTTTAGCATTTTTGTAAAACAGTTTGTAGTCATTCCATAAAGAACTGACTTAAAATTTCATTTGAAAGAGAACAGTTTATCCAATCTCAAACTGCACTCTTTTAGCACATTAACCATGCGAGAATGGGAGTTATACATATACAACAATAGTAATCAATAAATGCTATATGCAACGACAGTTTCCAAGAATATTAAAAACATAAAACCACAGAAAAAAAAGAATATGATTTCGATTGTGTGCACTCACTTATTGTTTAGGAATCCACTTTAAGGCCATCGTTTGATCATTTGAAACAAAATAAAAACAATAAATACTACTAAAAGTTTGCAGAAGTAAATTCTGTGGGAGCTGTTGCAAGCTGTGAATGTTAAAGGACTTGCGTACAACAATAGAATAACGCATACCGTAAACAAACCTTATCTACAGAAAGGACGGTTAATGCCCTAAAACATGCATTATACATTAAACTAGATTTCTTAATTCACTTGGTCAATATTTAACCTGAATTTTAACCAGAAAGGACGTCCTTCACACTCAGTCACTGAACTCAGGTATGGAATATAACTACTTGTTCACGAATGCTTTGAGCATATATGAGTGCATACGTACAGCTCCCAGCGTCCTGGAGGGTAAATAGCTGGTAGTTGGATTATTGAAAGGTGGAACATACCATGCTAATGAACGATTACTTGTTTGACAGTAAAAGGATCACACTAACGTTTCATGGAAGCAAGGCTTTTGCAGTTTTGACGCAAAACAGGAGTCTCCTACAAGTCCTACCAATTAAAAATGTGCATTACGTTCATATTGCCATTTACCAGTACACATGTAATGTTTAATAATGAAATACAATGTAGATTAAGAAAAGCTGTATTAAGATTGTTTTTCACCATTCACCAGACAATTGACCTCCGGTGAAAAAAAGATCGCGCATATAAAGTTCATATTTCTATCCATGTGTATACAAACTTTCATCTTATATGTTATGCACGTTTAGGAAATTTGCTTTATTTGGGTAGTTCTATTTTTATAAGCAGTCACCCGACATTTGATATGTGCAAAACTAAAGGGCTATGCATTACCCTTTCAACACTTTTGATATGCATACCAAGTTGCACAATTATATTCGATGTACTTTTCAAGATTTCTTTTTTGCGGAACGAAAGACTGACACATGGAAAAACGAAGAAGGGGCTGACAGACGGACAAAAGGCAACACAAAGCAAAATAATTACACCAAGATTCATGATCACATCGTATTCAGTTTTTGAGTTATTACAAAATGAAGTTGAGTTCTGTTTTAACTAACAGTGACATCACTCTTGACCTCAGGTTAAAACCGAAAGGGTTTGCATAATTCCCAAGTGGCCTTTTTTAGGATGCCCAGTTTTGTCCAATGATCTTCATCACTTTCTGAGAAATGTACAATCCAGGTAAATGATATGTATTTTTCTAGTTATTTCAGTCTTTGCTGACGGACAGATATGGGACGGGTGAGCAGAGGGCGGGATAAACGGACGATTTAACCTAACGATATACATGACGGAAGGTAAACATATAGTCACAGTTAAACATGAAAGACCACAAAAATGCCCAATAAACATGGAAACTGCATTTATTTTTAATTCTGCGCGTTTCGCTCAACTCTGATTAAAATGGAAATGCAATACAAAATGTTGTTTTTATTTTTTATTTCGTTCGCTCCAATTTGTTAAGGAAGAAGTTGAATGTTACACCTTACGTACCAGTCCGTTTATGTACCGGCACTTTATGTACCACTATCTGACACTTTATGTACCATATATATTATATATAGAGATAAATAATAGCGGTATATGGTTTAATATGAATGTGTGTTATAAATGAAATGTAGTTTGTGTGATATTATTTATGAATTTAGACTTATATATTGCCATAGATTATATTTTTTGCCAGATTGTCTAAGTGTCAGTGAGTGTCTTAGTGTAATTCATCAGCCCCAGTAGTAATAAATGATTCATTACAGGTATATCACGAGCATCCCTGAAACTATGCACCTGGCCCTTATTTTTATTGGAGTGATCCGAGGCACGATATGCGTAGCTTTTATTGTCATTTGTACGGTTTCGGTTGGAAGAGATGGTCTTCTCCTGAATTCCCATAAGCACTGTTCTGATGAGCAAGACTGATAACCAAAGTACCTTTAAGTGATATGTCACAACCTTTCTCCGTCAGGACATTTACAATAGTCTTGAGATTTTGGTTTAGAGTTAATGTGTAATGTAGTTAAAAAGATCGTATATAGAATCACCATTTATCACTAAACAATAGCAATTGATATAGCCCAACGTAAATGACAAGCTGGCAAATGGGCACAAAACACAATGATCTCAAAATGTGATATCTAAAGAATTTGTCACGATTAAAAACAAACATTTATAGCGAACTAACAGAGTAAGAAATATGTTGTTTTGTAAAGAAACAATATTATTTAAAACATATTAAATTATAAATCTTCATAACGCGGTAATTTTTTTAACTCGTCACTGGTATAATGAAAACACATGTATTATATTTGATAGCTGACTCAAGTGTGTTCTTGTATTAACCGCGTTTTATATTATAATTCTAGCTATTAATGACACGAATTTCTCTCCCGACTATGTGCAATTTCATTATCCCTATATACAAGACACCCGCCTGTGCGCGAACAGAAAAGCTAAGAACAATACTACAAACTGTTTAATCAAAAATACAAATAAGCACATTATTGTAATAATACACAAGATAACACCATCACAAGAGTACATTAGTACAGTATGTAGATAGACGAGCTTAAAACAAAAAAAATCGCAAACTTCATTAGATAATTGACTTAATAGAAGAAATTTGCCCGCAGCCATTTAGAATAAAAAATATATAAACTGTTTCATTGTACATAAACACATTTGGCGTTAGAAATATACTTCATTTGTGATCGGTGGCAATAATGACATAATTGTTCTAATAATAAAACACGTGATTTAATTTATCTATTTTTATCTATTGACAGTTTATGCTTATTATGCACGACATATATCATTAAACTATCTTGTCTAAAGCAAAGGTGTATGATATATTTATAGTTTTGAACGAAATTTTACACATTCGCTAAATTAAGTCACTAAACAAATTTCGATCAGTCTCACACGGAGGTATCCGTACGGGTGACGATCTTAGTGTAAAGAAAGTCATGAGGCATTTTGAGTATACACAAACTGTTCGCATATTGGCAGTACAATTAATATCTTTCCATGTATTATTTATTAAATATTGGGATCTGATAGAGTATAGTGTTAATTGTTGAATAACACAACAGTATACATGGTGTATTCGTGCATGATAAACGCTTGTTAAACAATAGTTTGCAATCTGTATTCTTATTTGACATAAATACGTTTAAAAAATAGATGAACGTTATTATATTCTAAATATATTACAGATCTATACAATATATGGTTGCTTATGTGTCACAGGATATTGCCACCATGCTGTGTTTCATATATGTTGGTAAATTTGTGAATAAAATACATTTA
Source organism: Dreissena rostriformis (assembly GCA_007657795.1). Classification (NCBI taxonomy): domain Eukaryota; kingdom Metazoa; phylum Mollusca; class Bivalvia; order Myida; family Dreissenidae; genus Dreissena; species Dreissena rostriformis. Next base: position 30,389 of record VMBQ01009107.1, read on the forward strand.
CCGACCAGGTGATTTCATGTTGATTTTAATCTAATACTAAATACTGTTATTGAACGAGTACAGTTTAATCAAACTAGTCTTTTCAAACAAAAACTGTTCTTAAGGAAAATATGCACTTTAAACAAAATTATACTAATACTAGTATATGATACAAAACTGAGAAAATGAAGGAACGTTAATAAATCCATGAGACATAAACAATACGCAATATACTACACACAAATCACACGTTGTAATAAAAATGCCAATAACATCATTGGCCATTTTCCAAAACAAAGTCATCTATTCAAAAATGTATGTATACTGTCAAGCAAGCAAATTACAACTTCTGACTGCAAAACATGCTTAAAATATTGTTTTGTGTAAATATAATCCTCATTCCAAATAGGTAAAATTATGAAGCTGTTGCTATGCTTTTCAAAGATAATTTAAAAAATACATTTATTTCTAACACATTGTTAAAACTATGCTGATTTGAGAGATGTAGCGGCAAAGCTTAAGATATTTTCTTAAAGGTCCCCGCTCCGAATCCCGGGGAAGGCAAAACTATTTTCCTGCTTTTATTATTATTATAATGAAATGTAATAACTTGATGAAACATNTGCCAGATTGTCTAAGTGTCAGTGAGTGTCTTAGTGTAATTCATCAGCCCCAGTAGTAATAAATGATTCATTACAGGTATATCACGAGCATCCCTGAAACTATGCACCTGGCCCTTATTTTTATTGGAGTGATCCGAGGCACGATATGCGTAGCTTTTATTGTCATTTGTACGGTTTCGGTTGGAAGAGATGGTCTTCTCCTGAATTCCCATAAGCACTGTTCTGATGAGCAAGACTGATAACCAAAGTACCTTTAAGTGATATGTCACAACCTTTCTCCGTCAGGACATTTACAATAGTCTTGAGATTTTGGTTTAGAGTTAATGTGTAATGTAGTTAAAAAGATCGTATATAGAATCACCATTTATCACTAAACAATAGCAATTGATATAGCCCAACGTAAATGACAAGCTGGCAAATGGGCACAAAACACAATGATCTCAAAATGTGATATCTAAAGAATTTGTCACGATTAAAAACAAACATTTATAGCGAACTAACAGAGTAAGAAATATGTTGTTTTGTAAAGAAACAATATTATTTAAAACATATTAAATTATAAATCTTCATAACGCGGTAATTTTTTTAACTCGTCACTGGTATAATGAAAACACATGTATTATATTTGATAGCTGACTCAAGTGTGTTCTTGTATTAACCGCGTTTTATATTATAATTCTAGCTATTAATGACACGAATTTCTCTCCCGACTATGTGCAATTTCATTATCCCTATATACAAGACACCCGCCTGTGCGCGAACAGAAAAGCTAAGAACAATACTACAAACTGTTTAATCAAAAATACAAATAAGCACATTATTGTAATAATACACAAGATAACACCATCACAAGAGTACATTAGTACAGTATGTAGATAGACGAGCTTAAAACAAAAAAAATCGCAAACTTCATTAGATAATTGACTTAATAGAAGAAATTTGCCCGCAGCCATTTAGAATAAAAAATATATAAACTGTTTCATTGTACATAAACACATTTGGCGTTAGAAATATACTTCATTTGTGATCGGTGGCAATAATGACATAATTGTTCTAATAATAAAACACGTGATTTAATTTATCTATTTTTATCTATTGACAGTTTANAAGTTGCACAATTATATTCGATGTACTTTTCAAGATTTCTTTTTTGCGGAACGAAAGACTGACACATGGAAAAACGAAGAAGGGGCTGACAGACGGACAAAAGGCAACACAAAGCAAAATAATTACACCAAGATTCATGATCACATCGTATTCAGTTTTTGAGTTATTACAAAATGAAGTTGAGTTCTGTTTTAACTAACAGTGACATCACTCTTGACCTCAGGTTAAAACCGAAAGGGTTTGCATAATTCCCAAGTGGCCTTTTTTAGGATGCCCAGTTTTGTCCAATGATCTTCATCACTTTCTGAGAAATGTACAATCCAGGTAAATGATATGTATTTTTCTAGTTATTTCAGTCTTTGCTGACGGACAGATATGGGACGGGTGAGCAGAGGGCGGGATAAACGGACGATTTAACCTAACGATATACATGACGGAAGGTAAACATATAGTCACAGTTAAACATGAAAGACCACAAAAATGCCCAATAAACATGGAAACTGCATTTATTTTTAATTCTGCGCGTTTCGCTCAACTCTGATTAAAATGGAAATGCAATACAAAATGTTGTTTTTATTTTTTATTTCGTTCGCTCCAATTTGTTAAGGAAGAAGTTGAATGTTACACCTTACGTACCAGTCCGTTTATGTACCGGCACTTT
>VMBQ01009108.1:3624-33867 GCA_007657795.1 Dreissena rostriformis
CTACTACTACTACTACTACTACTAATAATACTTCTACTACTACAACTACTACTACTACTACTACTACTACTACTACTACTACTACTACTACTACTACTACTACTACTACTACTACTTCTACTACTACTACTACTACTTCTACTACTACTACTACTACTACATACATGACATATCTTTTGAATGAGTATTTTGTGACCTTAACACAAAACGGACCCCGTCACACAAGAATTTTTGTTTCATCAAATCATAATTTTATGTGCGTGTGTAATGAGCTGTTGTAAGTTTCACGAAATGAGCGTGAATCGTATCGTGAATTTCATGAGCATTAAGAATTTTTCAGAACAAAATGTCATGGGAAAAAAAAGAAAAGAAACACATTTTGAGCATATCACAGCGTACTGATTCGTGCTGAAACAAGTCGTTAAAGCGTTTCGGTATATGTTTATTTTCTCTTTGAACAAAAAAATGTAAAACTATTCCAGTATTTTCATTCATATAACATACAAAGTAGGCAAATCATGAAACAAAAAGATATGTTGTCTAACACTATGACATTACACCACTCAAAATGTGCAGCTCCATGAGATACAACTGCAAGCTAAATATCAAGTTGCTATCTTTAATATTGCAAATGTTATGGCCAATGTTAAAGTTTGACGCAAACAAATAAACCAACAATCCAAAAAACAGACATGGCAAAAACAATATGTCCCCCAGTATAGACTATGGGACATAAAAACGAAACCTTCGGAAGCATAAACCAACCCGCTTCCACAGGACCATTCGGGCTGCTGAGGTTGACATGGTATTTTAAATGCTTAATAATACGCTTATTTGGCAAATTACATAGATAAAGCCGTTTTATTATTTTACCGATATCGATTGCTGATTAGCCATTCATGAACCGATATTTTCAACATTTCCAGGACTGTTATTTCGCTTGTTTGAATGGAAACATACTTTTCATAATCTATGTCAATTCCTTTTTTAAAATCGTCATTTTGTCAAACTTTGAACATGTCTCTTATGCGCACCACCAATTAACAATCAACTGTCGAAATTGTCGAAATTGAAACGTTGATACTCCAAAGGTCGACGATGCGAAACAAGAAAGGCAGCTACGAAACACCGTATTTTCTCGTAAGACGATTAAGTGGTTGCAGTGTTTTGCGAATAGCTTTTAAAATGCCAACACATAGTTGTATGCGCTTCAGTACCAACTTTTATATGTGGCAAAAAAAAAGAACCACAACACAATGCATCATCAGCTAATTAAAAACCTTATGCATATATCATTAAAACATTATGATATTTGATAAATTATACATTTATTATAAGGAATATATATTCGCGTTTATGTCAAATTTGTACAAACAGCTATTATTAAAAGTGTCTGTTTTTAATATAGAATTAATGTTGTGAAACTTTTTTTGTCCGTACCTTTACTCCCACGCGATTCATAATGGATTGTCTGTTTAATTAAACAAACAAAGTTAAACATCAATTATTTAAATAACCCACCATTCATCTTTAGATAATGAATTACGTGTCACAAACACAAATTCATTTTCGCGAAAGGAAATACATTTCGATGCACCAATTTCTAGGTTTTTATTTGAAATCAAATAATTCTCAATAGCGTTTCTTTCCCTTATTACCGCTGTGGATTCCGTAGTATAGCCTTATAGAGAATATGATTAATTCTTCTTCAAACAAGAAATAAAAACGAATTACATTTTAATGCATTTACTTTCATTAAGTAAACCGTGTACCTGCTTTAATATTTAAATAAATGTCTTTATACTTTAAATATTAAAAGGCTTAACAAAATTGCATGAGGTGGGACCATTATCGGCCATGGACATATTCGTTCTACCGAACACATATAACCTGTTCAGTCTGAAATGTTTTTGCAAATGTAAGTGTTCGCAAACCAAGAACTGATAAAACAAAGCACAAATATGCAAAATATTTAATGAACATGACACAAAAGCAATCTCGGGAAAGCAAGTAAATTTACATTTCTACCCCATGGACACAAATTACCTTCACATAAATTAAATAAACTATTTTTTATCAAATAAATATAAATGGTCGGTTTTGGATATCCATAGAAATATTTGTTAAGCATATGAATATTTAATTCAGTCATACAGCTTTTCGGAAAATGCATTATTTTCATCTGTCCATGATCATACTGTGCGCTGAAGGCTTTGATACTTGCATAGCGTTCGTTCATTGTAGTAGAAAAAGAAAGAAGTAAAGCAATTATAGCTTGCAATTAATACTAGGATTTTTAATGGTCAACGGAAGGAATAACTTACAGTAAATACTAAGCAGGTTGCTTGAGTCATTTGGGAACTAATACACAATACATTCAGGAAACATTAACGTCGTGTCATTGTTTCGTAATTTCGACTCTTTGCTGGTGACATCGCAACGGCTCATCGTTCCGTTATCCATAAATCGGAAGGTCGTCATTGCTCTGACCCTTACTGTACACGAAATTAATGATATTTTTACAACGTCTATAGATAGCCTATTATCATGAGATACTTTTGACATGAAAAAAAAAGCAAATTATATGTGGGCTTAGTCAAGTTATTAATACCACAATCCGACCTACTGACTCACGTAACCTTACATCAGAAGGTGCAGCTATACATTAATTATGGAAACAGTGTACAACTTAGCTCGTCTGGCGGTTCACTCGACTGTGACTTGATTTATTGTCAAACTTAACATATTTCGCTATGAGTGTCTGATACAAGAACTGTCATAGACGAAAATGTTGTTAGCGTTTAAATATATACAATTGTAACGTTTTCCCTTTTAAAACGCGAGAATTAATGTATGCAGATGCAGAAGTGTTCACATCCGTATACAGACGACACAAAATTAGTGACGTCAGAGATTTTATTAAGTGACTTTTTATACAAATATGTTTATGCTATTTTCAACATAATTGAACCTTTATGCATATGGTTTACATTAAAAAATGTTGGATTTTATTAGTAAGTATTAAATCATAAAACAAGATTCCGCGGTCAGATGCCCCCCCCCCCGCCNGCCCCCGAAACAGGGCCTTGGTTTTCACACTTATTGTGACAGTGACCTTGATCTTTGACATAGTAACCCCAATTTCGAAAGGGGTCATCTACCGTCCATGGCCAATTCAAATGCGAAGTATCAAGTCAATCGGTCAATCGGTTCGCAAGTAATTGATCGGAAACGAACTGGTCTACCGACAGACATACAGACCGACCGACATTCAGCAAAACAATATAAACCCTCTTCTTTAAAGGGGGCATACAAACGATATTTTAATCGACCATTGTAATATGGTATGTAATGGCCGGTTTTGATTGGTAACGCAAGTGCTTGTAGGTAGTAGTAACGGGTGTGTACAAATGGGCGCGGATATTTTTTGCCGAACATTATATTGTAAACGTCGCGTCATTTCCCTATTGACGAATGAAATCCAAAGTCGTTAAGGTTCGCGCAAAGCAGGGACATAATTTCGCATCTCATGAAAGAATAAATTGTACTTTAATGGATAATTTGCATACGCTGTAATTCTATGAGTATAAGGCACAAGAAATCTAGCACTTGGATTACATATACACGAATATATACTATCACGCAATAACGTTTAAGAAGGAAACATATTGGTACACATGTGAATGAACATTCAAAACCTTACCAGATATATACCACACCGAACTGATTTAAATGACAGATATTTTCCTTTTTACTTGGGAACCTATTTAAAATATTAAAATGTGAAGTAATTAAATACGCGTTATACATTGGTCGGAATGCTGTCAAATATGCGTCCGCATGCAAACTCTGCTATGTTTTGCCATTTCCTTCGGTTTGCGTTTACGGTGTCATTGATATTGTATGAGTGTAACCAAGCGTTAAAAAATAATACCATATTTGAAGCGTTCTTTAATATTACCATATTTGGAATGATTCACAGCGATAGTAGTAAATAAACATTTGTAACCCTCAATGCGATAAATTCATATTGAAATTATGATATTTTAAAGGCCATAAATGGTGATGAAATAAGTTTCAAGCCAAATTAGGGCGTGCCTTATTTGGATGTGCTGTCAACATGTCATCGTATGTTCAGTTGATGTTGATGAGGCCACAAGAATTAATTAATAATTAATAGTCGAATTATTGCTTTCAATGAGGGGCGGTTTGACAATGTAGGAATTAATTATCATATTTGCATCGTTCTGATTTATTGGAAATTTGATGTTGGTATCTTTGTTTCTATGTCTATGAAATTTAAATTACTTTTTGCATATTTGTGTCAACATGGTTGGACTAATGAATACAATGAAGTGCAAACAAAATGCTTGACTGATCAACGGGACGTTACAGACGTGTGTAAATATTCAATATTTTAAATAAATTATCAACTATTTGTTTTAGCTTTAGAATAAATTGTACAGAGAGCAACACATATTTAACCTCTGGGCAATGTGCCTGTGCGACCCCTGGACGTGGTCAGTTTTTACTATAAGGGCATCATGTGCGGAAACATTGTACTGTATGCAAGTCATGCATATGTGTTCGTTCGTAAGGTAAAGATACTATTCAAACAATAAGGTAATAACATCGTGCCTCATATTGATTTTCACACCGGATAAGTTATTACAAAGAAGCAATATCTGTCGATGTAAACAACAGACATATTTGGACATGTCTCTTGTTACCACCAACGCTGACACTTTATGCTATAAAAAATTCAAAGTAAAGTTTTCTAGAATGTTCTAAATTGAAAAAAATGCGTTATAATCCCACGATATGTCATAAAATAGAACGCTATCAATCACAATAACACTTCCTATCCGTCTGAATAGTGTTGTAATTCGTCATCACCCACACTTTGATTTACCTTGAGTGTATATAAGCGCCTTGACAGTACAGTATCGTCAACTTACACCGCTGATGTCGCAGGTTAAATTGATGTGCGCGTTAAAGCACGTGGCCTCACACAATTGAAGGATACTGATTGGTACTGACGAAAAGTAAACCAAACTGTGTGGCTTAAAAGGCATCTTCTGGTTCAATACCATCATTATTTACTATGTACGCAATAGTTTGAGGACAATAAAAAGCTTGTCTTTTCACCGATAGCTTTAACATTTTTACAGAGCTGTAGATGTAATAGTTCTTATAAAAACAATGAATTGAGCACAACGATAAATTAAAATTGCTGTGCCTTTGTGAAATATTGATATATTATCACAAGCTATCGAACTTTTTAAAATAGCGTTCTGGTGTTTCAATAAGTACAAGGAACGTTCGAAATGTTTTTACAAATCCGAATATTTTATATAACGAACCTATTGTGGTGTTTTTGTCTTGCAACGCCAATTAGATACGTGAGATCAGTTGGAAAGTGTGACATTACCAAGTGTAGTGTGTTTGAAAGTGCTTTGTGTCGAAATGGAGCTGTTTGTGTAAAGATGGAGGATTGTAACTTCAAGTGCCAATGTCCAATCGGATTTGGCGGTCACTTTTGCGCTATTAAAACGTCTATTGAAACATCTACACATACGATTCCGGTGACCGATTTTAGAACCAGTGCCCCCAGTCAGCCTGATCTTATAACAGCTACAATTAACACTAATGTTCCACATATCAACGGCAAAACACCAATTTTGAGTTCAACGTTCATAATCGATGGGACGACAACTTCCGAATCAACGTCGCCATCATCAACAACAGAAAATAAAACGCCACAACTTGCTACGGAAATATCAACCACAACGAGATCATCATCAACAATAGACAACACAACTCTGCAACCTGCTACGGAAAGAACAACTACATCGAGATTATCATCAACAACAGACAACAAAACTCTGCAACCTGATACGGACATAACAACCACATCGAGATTATCATCAACAACAGACAACAAAACTCTGCAACCTGCTACGTAAAGAACAACAGCATCGAGATTATCATCAACAACAGACAACAAAACTCAGCAACCTGCTACGGAAAGAACAACCACATCGAGATTATCATCAACAACAGACAACACAACTCTGCAACCTGCTACGGAAAGAACAACAGCATCGAGATTATCATCAACAACAGACAACAAAACTCTGCAACCTGCTACGGAAAGAACAACTACATCGAGATTATCATCAACAACAGACAACAAAACTCTGCAACCTGATACGGACATAACAACCACATCGAGATTATCATCAACAACAGACAACACAACTCTGCAACCTGCTACGGAAAGAACAACAGCATCGAGATTATCATCAACAACAGACAACAAAACTCTGCAACCTGCTACGGAAAGAACAACCACATCGAGTCAAGATGTTTCCTTTTCCTCAACGACACCAGTATAAACAACAAACATAAGCCACAATATTCCAGCAACTAGAACAATTAATTTCAAGAATATAACTTGATTAATAATCAAGATGAAATTATAGCAACATCACATTATACAGTTATTCCATGTGCATACGTTACTTAATTAACTGATATTACCATTAGTCTCGACTGAAGAAATGCTTACCATCTACCATCGACCATAGACATTGAAATTGATCGATGTGGCCATAGTGCCCCATAATATCGACCACAATGATTTCGCTGTGTATGGCATTTTGTGAAGTCACATGTGGTCGATCGATACCAATGTGGATAATACATGTGTAAAAAGATATGCATCGGACATTGAAATCCTGACGATGACGAGGATTAGATGATGAGTATTGTGTCCAAATGCATTTAACATGTAATGAACACGTGCAAGGTACTGACATAATATGTTGTGTTAATTTTATATAACGATCAAATATTCTTTTTATATTATAAAAATGCACTTTTTCTGTTGTCTGATTTTTTGTACATGTTATCCTTCCTTTCATTGTGTATAATTGTATTATATTCATTTCTTATTCTTCATCTCTAATTTATTGCATATTTTGCCTGTGATATGACTGGTCTAACTAGCGATGTTTTTCTTGAAATGTTGAGTTTTGATGAAATCCTTTATTTATTTCCGTGTTTTCTAGACTGCATAATAAATATCAAGAGCTTATATGCTTTTTATATGTGTTGTTTAACGGATTTTCCTTATACCGTCTACATTAAATATGTATAGATCATACACACGCACGGGTATCGACATTCCCCAAGTTACCACGTGTAATGGTGGTATTAGTTATAAAAAGGCATCTACATTGGCATGTTTCAATGTCTTTAATAAAAAATATGAATTGTTATTTACACAGAATAATGATGTATGACGGGAATTCGGTAAGTTACGCATAGCTGAAATCGAAATCACCCATGATTATGCATATGCACATTTCATAAAAAACTTTGTAAATATGACATTTATGGATCTTTATTATTGAAAGTGCTACACACAAATAAGGTTGGTCATTTGCTAAAATAAATTACTTTTTTTATGGGCATTTCGGTAATTTACACATTGCAGCTGCCAACCGCCCTCGTCGAGATCAAATTTCGGGTTCGGAAATGTTATAAATTCAACGCCTCCAGCTTATCATCATGATTACCGACAGTCTGAGTTACAAAACTCCGATTAATACATTTAAACCAATATTCAGCTAGGATTCTTCGAAGAAAAAAAAACAAACTCTTTTAAAAATAATGGTAACCTCGACATTAAGACTCCTAAATGGATGGTTCATAGTCACACTCAACAGGGGTTTATTTGATACGTTTATTCTACACCATTTCTCAAAAGTGACTGACCATTATTTAGACTTGCGTGGTAAATCGTCTCTCATTGGTTGGCCATCAAGTGGGTGTGGCCTTACATCAACCGCTGACAACTGCACATATATATCAAGTTTGTACCAACCTGTTCATATCTCGTTTACGTCAAAAGATATTTTCAAAACAATCCTTAATATGGATATGCAAAGTCTGGATGAGACAGTGGTACATATTTAATTTTAATATTTTTAAAGTCTGACATATGAAACTGTTCGTTTACAGTCTGACAAGCCCAACTTTTAGAATTATGTTGATTAATTAATATAACTAAGCAACCAATTATTATGAAACACGTGTTGCGACTTCTATGATAAATTCAGAAGTCTTTGTAGANAGCATCTCACAGCGCACAAATTCGTGCTGAAACAAGTTATTAACGCGTTTCGGAATATATTTTTTTTTGATAAAGCATGTAAAACAATTCCAGTATTTTGACTTATTTGTACAGTAAAAATAAATAGAAATTATTTACTGACTTCTCATATTTCACAATTCTATACTGATAAGATCTCTCAAATAACAAGCAAAGAAGGCAATTCATTAGAAATACAAAACCCTGAACCTTCGGAAGCCTAAACCAACTCGCAACCACAGGACCATTTGGGCTGCTGTAGTTGGCATCGTATTTTTAACGCTTTCTTAATGATACGCTTATTAGGAGACTCATATAGATGAATCCGTTTTATCATTTTACCGATTGCAATTTCAGATTAGTCATAAATGAACCGATATTTAAAAACCAATCAACATTTCCAGGACTGCTTTTTCGCTTGTTTGAATGCATAATACTTTTCCGAATCTACGATTTTTTTTTCGAACATCGTCTTTTTGCAAAACTGTCAAAAGGTCTTCTTTTCGGACATAACAAATAAACAATCAACTGTCGAAATGGAAACGTTAATAACCCAGTTGCCGTTGATGCGAAACAAAAAATGACACTTACAGAACATCGTGGTTTCTCGTACGACGATTATGTTTTTGCGAATAGATTTTAAAATGCTAACAAAAGACAAACGCATACTTTGTACGCGCTACAGTACCAGCATCTTTAAATAGTTTGACAATAACAAGAATCACAACAAGATTCATCTACAGTTATTTTAAAATGACCTTATACATTTATCATTATGAATATGAATTAATTTCGTTTTATTTTTATTTTCAGGAATATACAGTCGTATATATTTAAAATCTGTACACACAATTTCAATTGTAATCATTCATCTGTTTAATATATTATTAATGATGTGAACCATTTTTATCAACCAGGACTATACACCCACGCGATTCACAATGGATTGTCTGTTTAACAAAACAAATAAAGTTAAACATCAATTATTTTAATAACCCATCATTCATCTTTACATAAAAGATTACGTTTTCACAACCACACACATTTATTTTTGCGAAAGGAAATACATTACGATGCATCAATTTTGAGGTTTTTATTTGAAATAAAATAATTCTCAATAGCCGTACTTTCCCTTATTAAGATTGTGGATGTTGTATTATAGCCTGATATAATATATGATTAATTCTTCTTCAAACAAGTAAAACAAACGAATGTACTTGTTGAACTTGTCGAGGGCAAAAATATAACAGTCATCGGGATGTATGACGAAAATGGTTTCTATATCGCAGTTTACAGACTGAAACCGTCCATATAGATATAGACGGACCAATATCTCTGAGGTGTAATATTATAAAATATGCAATATTTATTTCTGTAATTGTTAAACATAAGTTGTCATTTGTTGCGTACAAGATATTCAAATATTAATTCATTAAAAAAGTTTTTTTTTTAAGTGAAAAATAAAACATTATTTAAAAAAAATGAACCTGTATTTCTTAAAGTATAACAGGTCCAACATTGCGGATGTTCTGCAGGGCTACAAACTTCTGAGATTAAATCCACATGTGTAGGTTCTAAACCATAAACAATCGTACAACACTGTACAATGGTACAGGGGACACTCTTTGGTGTTATATATAAGAAATAGTAAACCCCACTTCGGTCCCAATGGCATTATAGTGACCAGCCAGGAAGCCAAAAACATATTTAGCTTATTCCATAATAATAAAATCTGATTTTCTTCGCGCAGGAATAATGAATAACACAACCTTAAGGGGCGGGTAGTGGCTGTTCCCGAAACTAAGATTACAACAGGTGTTGGCTCCCTTAAAGCATTCAATTCTGAGTTGTTTTTATGCTCGGATATGTTTTTATTGTTTTAAATCAAAGGAAAAATATGAATATAAGGATTTATTCTTATTTTTCGGGCTTTTATGCAGTATGAACACTCAGGGCGAGTATTGAAAACTTCGGTGTAATATAAGACATAGTAAACCCCACTGTTGTGAATATGTAACGTCATGCTTTGCCGCCATGTGGCGCTTAACGTCGGCCGTCGATGACGGTGACGTCATTGTATTGTTATGATTGAATAGAGTAAAATAAATGATCAAACCGTTACAACGAGTTGTACTATCTTAGCCACATTTCTCACAAATTATGGTGCCGTGACGAAAAATGACAATGAAACCAGATTTACAGAAACTATTGTCTATCCGGAATGGGAGTCGAGCAATCATCGCACATGAACTTGAAGAATTACAGACTGCAAAAGACGAAAATGATCGTGACTCCATCGAGATGATTTTGAACAACATTTCAGAAGTATTGGACTCGTTAAAAGCGATTGATGAGAAGATTTTAAGTCAAACAGAAGTTGACCGAATTCACAAAGAGATGACGGAAACAGCGACGTACACGAATCAGCTTAAACGGAAGTTACAGAAATTAAAGAAAGAGTTTATTTCCACAGACACGAACAATAAAGTCACCACTGATGAGAGCAGGCGTCTATCACCAGCAGCCGCCGAAGCACTATATGAACTTTCGTCGAATTCCACAGCACACGCGCACTACGGGCTACAACCAACTACTGTCGATATAGTTACTGGACTACCGCAAAACTCCGCAACCACGCAGACTTGGTCACTGCCGACTTCCGCCACAACTCCAGTATGGCTTCCACAAAATCCTCCGCAAGCCGTCACTCCAACTGTAAGTTCCGGTTTTCATTCAAATACTAGTAATTTTCACAGACTTCCAAAATTGACTCTCCCGTCATTTGATGGCAACATATTGAATTGGCAAACATTTTGGGATTCGTTTGAAACGACAGTGCATTTCAATCCGAGTTTAACTGATGTTCAGAAGTTCAGTTATTTGAAATCCCAACTTGAACATGATGCTACTAGGACTATAGAAGGGTTTTCGCTTACAAATGCTAACTATCACAAGGCTATTGATCTGTTNCCACTCGACTGATTGACTAGCGTAATATTCCGTATTTATTACATCTTTTACCTCAAAACTTTCAGTTATTTACAGTGAGTAGACAAACTGTGACAGACATCAGTATAGTCCAAATAATATGTTGCCTACCAATGAATCATAACTGCATAATTTTGCTGCCATTTATGTTTAATGCTTTAAGAAACTGACAAATACAAATACAAATTTGATTTAAAGTCGGTTTGTACAAAACAAGTATAACATTAGCGATGTATCGCTACTGACCGACATATCGCTATTGACCGACACTGCAATTATGAGCTTCCTTGTTAATTTTATGAAATTGTTTGCACCCTTGGTTAAGTTGTAATTTAGTTAAACAGCAAAATATCATTTGTTCAATAATTAATCTGTACAATATGTTGTTTAAAATTTTACCTGTTGGTGTTTTGATATCAAATGCCAGAGATGAATACAGATTCTTGATATCTTCTATATCAATGTGCCTCTTGTGTTGTACATCACCCTTCCCTTCTTTGCTTATCAGTTTGCACATAGACAAAAACATATCGTTTGCCCTTTTGAACTCTGTGTCCTATGATGTCTATTGTGAATTTCGCTAGATGCCTACCAAGTCCACTTCTTATTGAGGGCAAAGATGAACGTTTATAAAATTCACCATTCTTGCTTCTTAGTGCAGCGTAAAATTGTGTCAATACACCACTGAGCACTTCCTTTTCTGCGTTTTCGAAGTCCTCCGGATAATCCATTTCTTTTAAATCGTCACCTTAGTGCAAAACAGTGATAAGTCCTTATTTCAAAATTTTACAGGAGAGTAAAAATACTGATTTTTATAAAAGATTGAGCTTTGATTTTAAAACTGTTATCATTTTTATACAGTTTAAAAACTAAAAATATATTAGATAAAATGTATTTCAGTATACTGCTACCAAGTAATATTATATTTGATGAATTTGCATATAACTTCATTTGACACTGAAATATTTTTAGTGCGATACTGTTACAAGTGCACTTATTACTATATTGCACTGGACTTTCTTTGTGCAATAACTGAATAAGGTAAGCTATTATGGTTTTACCTTATTGTTTTTACTGATTTTGTTGTAAAACCAAGAATAAAATGTTTAAGGATATTGAGAACAAAAAAATGTTTACACCAATTTTGATGTAGGAAGCAAAATTATGAGTACTGGTTTCTGCCATGCCTAGCATTATGAATCTGTTTGTGATGAAATGAATAATGTTTCATTTTTAAAGAAACATATTGCATATTAATGAAAAAACACATGTATTGCTTGATAATTTATTAATCAACTTTGAACAATAATATTACACTGGTATAACATTTAACATAATTATATTTGTAACATCAAGCATCGAAATTTAATTTGCAAACTTCAGAAAAAAATAATTTCATTTGAACAGGCACAAATTGAGGAGTATGACAATATCACCATACATTGATACAGTATACTTCGGCTAGTATTATTTAAAGTGAGTTAAATACAATCTGTCAAATTTGAATGACAAAAGTTTAACCAATGACACAAACAAGACATCTTTTACTACATTGCCTTTTCTTCTATATTGATGAATCATTACAATTTCATGGCTTCACCTTGGCTGAAGTTGGCAGTACCACCATCTTGAATTTTACTGTCACACTCCCAGTATTTAAGTATTGATATATATAAAAGGCTACTGATAAGCCCACATACACTTTTAATAGACTGGATAATTTTGTTGCACTTTTTAACTTAAAGTAGATAAGAGGTCAAGTCTTCTTTTTAAATTATGTTGATACCATGATATCTTACAAAACTCTACAGGAAAAAATATCAAGCATAAATTTGATCATTATTGTAGGTGAGAGTACAAAGACCATGGAACTACCGGAACCTTCAACCATAGAACAACTTGGTTATCATTCACAGGGCAAGTCTTTGTAGAATGCATGATATGCAGATGGTATTGTGTTGTTTTCACACAATTTCACAAGACTGTTATATTTAACCTGAGGAATGGTCTGCTTGTAACCAGGCCTGAAAAGTCCTTTCAGGCAAGGCAATTGTTTTTCTTTGTTTCTGAGATTAGGCTGCATGTTCAGATACACACATGGTTTATTGAAGTCATATTGTATGTGCGCAGTGTCAGGATTCTCACTATGGAAGGAAATAGTTTTTATTTCCATCCATCTTCTTTTAAAACATTGGGTGTCCTTATTCAAATTTCGTACGTTGGTAATGAGATGTTTAAAATCAAAAAAAATGTCAGAGTCCATTTCAGTAACAAAATATGGTTTCATGCGTCTCGACATTTGCATGCAAGTACACCACTGTGAAGTGGTATATATTTTTCATGTTTTTACATGTTTTTTCAATACTTGAATGAACCGAATCATTCTCATTTTGCGTGTGCCCTCCAAATACTTATGTGGCATGCAATCAAATTTCAGAGTTTTCATGCTCAGTGAGGAAAAACGATTGCGATTCTGACCCCCACAATTATCAGAAAATGTTTCAACTGCTTTTATGCTCTTAGAAGACATTGCCTGCATTCAGTTGTAAACACAAGAAGCTATCTCACAAGACCCACGTCCAGCAATACCCTCATGACATACATAACACTATGCCTTCCCAGTTCCTAGTGAATTAACAGACAGGTTGTAATTGCACAACTTTCTAGCATAGTTAAGACAAGACTGGTTGCCCTTTGGCAGAAGCATTACTTGCTGTAAATCAAAACATGCAGCACATACCTACTGATCAGTTTGAGAGGCCCCTTTTGCCTTCTCTTTTACAGCACGGGAAGCTACCTTGTTTTGAATAAGTTTTTCATCTTTTTCATGAATGGCTTTTTGTTCATCTGGGTTCATATTGTCATACTGAGAACAGAGATCACACCTGTCTTTCAAGGGTGTATTGAAAGAAATATTGTAAAAATTGTTGGAGATGTACCTTTACTTAGAGACTTTTTCAGGAAAAATATTATTCTCATGGCATTGTTGGGAATAAAGACTATACATCTTTGAAAGATTAAGACCCCCTTCCAAATATTCCTTAGATGTTGATTGACGACAATAATGAGACTCTACCCGAGGAAAGCTTTCAATGTGGTCTTTAATGTCTTGTATAATGAAATCAGGAATTTTGTTTGGACGGTTTGTATGGGTACCCCTTCGATCAGGAAAGTTTGTGTGAATGTGTGGAGCAGCTCTATGCAAAGCTGTAGAAATGGTTGTTGTGGATACATCTTGTGTATCTTTATAAAATTGTTGGCATACATCAACATTGAGTCCATTGACCTGAAACATGTAGTTTATTGACATCTTTCTCTCTTTTATAATTGTGTCCCTTACCCTGACACGCTTTACTTTGGACTCCGTTACAATGCTGCATAGAAATCCTTTTTTTTAGGATAAGACCCCAGTTTTCAAAATTCATAAAAAAAATTGCTTCCCTTTGTTCAGGACTTATTTTACTATGACATTTTTTTCTACAGTTTTGGTCGCACCCACTTTTTGCCTTTTTGGCCCGCTTGATTGTACCTGAAGATGAAACATAACTCTGGCCAGAGTTCTTTTTTCTCTTTCTAATATTACGTTTCCAATAAGCCTCATTTCTTTGCCTCTTGCGAGTTCCTTTTCTTAGTGCTTGATCATCTGAACCCACGGTATTGTCTATACCATTTGTCACGTTGTAAAAATGTAAGGTCTGGTCAGCATGGTCTGTGCAGTCCGTACTGGTCGTCTGATCGTCACTACGTAAGGTCTGGTCTGTGCAG
The DNA here is from genome assembly GCA_007657795.1 of Dreissena rostriformis. Classification (NCBI taxonomy): domain Eukaryota; kingdom Metazoa; phylum Mollusca; class Bivalvia; order Myida; family Dreissenidae; genus Dreissena; species Dreissena rostriformis. The sequence goes on from VMBQ01009108.1 coordinate 18,536, forward strand.
TCCGTACTGGTCGTCTGAGTGTCACTTGGTAAGGTCTGGTCAGTGCAGTCCGTTCTGGTTGTCTGAGTGTCACTTGGTAAGGCCTGGTCAGTGCAGTCCGTTCTGGTCGTCTGAGTGTCACTTGGTAAGGTCTGGTCAGTGCAGTCCGTACTTGTCGTCTGAGTGTCACTTGGTAAGATCTGGTCATTGCAGTCCGTACTGGTGGTCTGATCGACACTACGTAAAGTATGGTCAGTATGGTTTAACTGATGGTCTGCAAGTTGCTACCTAAAATCTGGTCAGTGCGGTCTGTACTTTTCAAGTCACTACCGTGACCTACATGAGGTTCAGGCAAATGTTGGGAATCAAACATCTAGCACTAGCAACATAACTGGACCTGTCTGATCACTGGATAAAGTCCTTAGATGAACATACTTTGGTACATGCTCAATTTCATCACTATCATTAAATATATATATGTTGATAGATTCAATAAATGTAGCACTGTCATTTAAATCATGTATATCAGGTACTTCAATGGCAATGTCAATTGGTGATACACTTCTGACACTGGAAAGTTATGATATGTCTTCAAAGTTTATGCTGGATAGACTGGATAAATCATCTAGTATATCCACACTGCTCACGCTTGACACACTAGATACATCTGATGCATGTTCCTGAGCCATAAATAGATGGCAACTTAGATCCCCATCACTGACATCTGAATCCGAGAACCCCTCAAAATCTGACTCAACCATTATTGTAGTATCCGGTAATACAGTAACACGTACCGCCTCAAATGGAATGTTTTTGGATTTGTCAATGGAAGCTGATAAGTGTCTTATGAACAGGCATAGATCTGACAAACTTTTGTGAATGGTTACAACAGCAGTGCCATCAGGGACGGGCATGCCAGCGTCGTTCCTTGAGTGAGGGTCAAACATATAATATTGGTCTTGGTCATACATGATAGCTGTGCTATAGGTTGGTGAGCAACTTCCCATAGTGAAAACACACTTATGCATTTCCCCCAATGCCTTCTCAATCGTTAATGGGTAGCTTCTTTCCTTGTCCATAGTAGAACCAGTCAAGGCTGTTCCAAAGTTAATTGCATGGTAAAATCCATCACATTCACTTTTAAAATCTTCTTTCATGAAGTACTTTTGAGAAGAATTGCCATGTTGTGCATACAGTATATCACCTCTTTCAAGTATGTAGTCAAGGGTTTCCTGTGACCAGCTTTTTAATGGTGTATTGTAGGACTCGACAACAGCTGCAACTGCATTTGCCATGCATTGTGTGCCATTTGCTAGGAACTTTGAATGCCCTTGGTGAATTCTAGCCTGTATCATGGCTGACCTACAAGGTTATCAGATACATTTAAAGAATACCGTCTATTCCTTTAAACAAAACTGCAATATAGGCACTGTAAAGTTGACTTGAGGTGTATCATTGGGTGAAAGGAGCTATGTCAACGAGGAAATGGATTTTTATTTTAATTAATAATTGTTTGTATTTTATAAATACTCTATGCTAATACATTTTCGTACAATAAACCAATAATAATAAAAGGCAAAAGAGAAATTTGATTAACACAAATTTAAAAAATGTTTGGAAAAAAAAACACAAAGTAGGGATCATACTCATGACTGACAAGTCATTAGATGAAATAATATGAGACAGCGCATTAACCGACTGAGCTATTTTGCCTGTTACATATAGTATGACTCATTACAGTGAGATTGAATATTCAAAGTTATGATGTCAAATATAAACAAGAAACATCATTTTTTTATTTCAAAATGCATAATACCTTTCCCGTGAAATATACCCAGTATAAACCCTAATTATATTCTCATCATATTTTTAATTTCGGATTTTTTTTTTAAAGACTTTGCCCCTTTGGGACCCTTCATTCCCCTTTAAGGTTATGATAAAAAATGTTATTAAAATTAGTGTGCATCTTCTCTAAATAATTATGTATCAGTTGAGTGCTAGGCATGAATATGAATCTGCCTAATAAGTCCTTAAGCACATCTATACACTAAATTGTAATCATTCTGGATATAAAAATGACTCTTATTTTCATAAAAATCAACAGGTTTAATACAGTAGCATTTAAATGTATTATATTTATATTTCTGTAATTGTTAAATAACTTTATCAGTAGAGATAACTTACCAGTAAAGTGATTGTTTCGAATCAGTCTGGAAATAAGCTGCTGCTGATCACACAAGTTTAAAATATAACATGTTAACTATTGCTGACCAAGATAAGGAAAATATAAACAATAATATCACTATGATGTCATAGTTTCTAGCTATGATGTCATCATTTGGCCTTGATATATTACACTTATCACTATATTACACCAAATAACTTTGCTGGAAATCAATACAATTTCGGTGCAATAAGTGAACATGTGCACTTGTGACTTTCTTGCAAAATGCAAAGCAGTTTAAATGAAAATAACCAGTAAGTAGATAAGTGTACTTATTTACTCACTTCACCAAACAGAATTATGTGTGTAAATAATACAGTATGACATTTTCTTAAAAAAGTACCAGTTAAACTGGAATACCATTCTGATATTTATTTAGGACATGTATGGCATCATTTTAGAGCATTTTATGCAAAACAAGTCATTTTTGAAAAAAATGTCACTTATCACTGTTTTGCACTAAGGTGACGAAATATGCCCTCAACATACGAGACTGCGTACTTCATTGCACAATTTGTGCTTTTAGAATCTTGATTGTCTAAAATTTCTATTAATTCGTCGTCAGTTAATTTTGCAAATCTGGCAGCAGACGTCATTGTTGTTTACTAACAGCAACAGCAAAATACTACGCTGTACAATAAAACGCTTCCACACAGTGCAAATTTAGTGGTGTGTTACCCCGAACGGTCCATATACAAAAAATGGTGACCGGTCCATATACTCTTAGGTTTCTCTATCCCATTTTACAGACTAAAACCGGTCATATAGATATAGAAGGACCAATATTTCTGAGGTGTACTATTTCAGTATCAAGACCAATCGGACGCAGCCATATTGGGTTAATTTGTTAAGTTGTAAAAAAATGCAACTCGCGTTTAATTATCACTACTAGCTTAGTCGCGTCGGTCGATTTGGGACAACAAACAATTAAATTAAGAACATTCTTTTTTCAGTTCTGCACAATAAAGGGTCGGCGGATCAGAGAAAAGGAAACACAACAGCGATCATATGCGAGTGTTTGAAATAAAGATAGCATAGTATGTTTATTTAGCGAATATTTGGAATTTTAAATCATGTTTTTCACGATCAGTCACTCACCGTAATAGTGGGAAGTTACGTCACTGTGAATAAATTGATTTCACATGAAATAAACAATAGTTATTCATCATGATGCATTTCCCATTGCGTTATTTATGATAAGTAAACGTGTCTGCAGATGAATAATGGATCAGAACAAATTAGTTACTGTTATTTGCTTATATACACGAAATATCCTTGAAGACGTGTGTGGGAGTATTGGTTATGTTGGTACACACATTTTAAAGTAACATCAATTACAAATAATAGGCTAATAAATAAAATACTTGTTTCACTCCGTTGAACTCTTAACCAATCTCCCTCACATACATACGAGATAAACAATCGTAAATTTCTACAGGAGATTTAGCTGCAGAAAATCAATTGTAATTACTGTTGCAAAACGGGCACTGTCTGAATGTGCAGCTTTCATGTTAAAAAAGCAGCCATCGGTGCAAGTTTCGTATGTGGCTGGCGCAATGTGATGGTGCTGCATGAAAGCAACGTTTTATTAAAATATAATGTTTTCGTATCACCTCCTAGAAATATGTGAGTAGCAAAGAGCATAACCTTTTTGAAGTATAGTCAATCTAATACTGGCACATCACAAAAATAAAACGATTCATGAAAAAACATGCTTGAATGAAAACGGATATTACATTAGCTATCCAATCAATTCTGTTCACCTTTTTTAGGAGGACTTTTGTTGGGAAGATGTACCAATTACATGCGACGAGGAGTGTTTGTTAGATTACTCATCGTATCCGAACCGGATATTTCAATATTAAAAAAACAAAAACTGCGTTATAATCACACGATATGCCATAATACAGAACACTAAAAAGTACATTAACTTTCCGATCCGTCTGAAATATATTTAATAATTCAGGAGTGTATATGAGCGCATTGACAGTACGGTACCATCAACTGAAATCCGATCGTGCAACGTTTAAGGATAATATGTACGAAAAGTAAACACAACTGATAATATTTCTGGCGAGCATCTGGTGTAATACCAACATAGTATTTATGATATAGTTTATTGGACAATACAAGGCGCGTTCTTGCATCAATTTCTATTAAAATGTATCGAGCTTGAAAAATTATAAATGGTGTTATAACAACAGTGATTAATGAGGACAGCAATAGGTTAACATTATTTCGATAAATTGAATCTATGGTATTTTATCACATTTGTCAAACTTCGGATATAACGGTGCTGTGTTTCAATAAGCTCACGTGAAAAATACAATGTACTTTAAAATGTGTTTACAAATCCACATATATTGTATAACAAGTTTGCTATGGTCGTGTTTGCTTGCAACGCCAATTCGACTCGAGAGATCAACTGGGATTACCGGTGTTGACATTTCATTTGAGCCATGGGCTAATCATAACATGGAACGGAGAAAATGTGCCGTTAGCAAGTGTAGTGACTTAGAAAGAGGTGTGTGTAAAAATGGAGGTGTTTGTATAAAGATGGAGGACTGTAGCTTCAAGTGTAAATGCCCACAGGAATTTGGCGGCCACCATTGTAACCCTGTAAGAAACACATAAATACTGTCAACTAGCAATATAAACCTCTACATTCACGATTCCGGTGACTTATGTTAAACTCGGTGCCCCCAGTATACCTGATCTAATAACCACTACATTTGACACTAATGTTCTACATGGCAACTGCAAGACATCATCGTCGAGTTCAGAAGCCCTGTTTGATGGCACAAAAAATTCCGAATCACCGTCTTCATCATCAATGTCAACAATATGAGCAGCATCAACAACAATTACACTCTTTTAACAACTACAAGAATAACAGCAATACGGCGTCAATTTGTTTCCTTTTCAACGACACTAGTGGAAACCGCAATGTCTCAGGTACTGCAAACGATTATTTCAAGAACATTAATACATGTGCAAGATTAAATGATAGCGAAAGAAAATTGAACAGTTTAAACAAAACTGTACCAAATATAAATAACTCTACTTACTCATCATTCGTCTCCAATGAAGAAATCCTAACCTACATATATTAGAGGTAGGATTTTAAATATTATACGCTCCATGTATGTCTCAACTAANTCATGGGTCTTTTGACCTTTTGGAACTTGTGAAATAAACTATCATATATGTTGACGACGAGAACTTATATTTGGAGCTGATCATTGATGTCATAGTACCATCAGTGGCGTTCAGTTTTTGTAGACAGGTCTGACCATGACGATTTGGCTTCGTTTGACTTTTGTGAAGGGTACCTCATTGGGACGAATAGTGTAAGGAAACGTGGATAACAAATGCTCAAAAAGATATGCAAGGGTAGATGAAATTCAGAAGGGGAACTATGTTCCATAATACCCGTGATGTTCAAATGCGATTTGCAAGTTATTATTTATCAAATGTAAGACATTTTGATGTTTTGGTTATCTTTGCTTAAGTGTATTTGTATTTTGTTTTATCATATATGCACATTATCTTTTGGCTGAGTTTATTTGGTATATTTTTAACTTCATGTGATTGTTCATCCTATTAACGTAATCATGTTTAGTTGATTGCTTATTTTTCTTGTAATTTGTCTTTTCTAACTAGCGATGTTTATGAATTTACAAGTTAATGTGTGAAAAATCCGTAACATATTGAAGTTTTTTTTTATTGTATAATAAATATTCTCAACTTTGATTGTTTCAAATTGTCTTACTTTATTTTAATGTGCTCAATGATATTCCAATTAATTTCGAACAAATCCTTTAAGACAATAAATCTCGTTTACTTCACATTATGTAACGAATTCAAATGTTAAAAAAATCAATCTATATCATTATAAATACAGCAATTGCACTTTATACATATCGTAATTAACGTCCTTAAAAAATAATTACTTTCACGTGGAAAATCATTAAAGTTATGCAGCATAGCTTATTTTCCAAATTATAACAACTAATTTAGTGTAGTTATTTCGCAAGGTAAATTGTGGGCAGTGAATGTGTTTGTATGAGACAAATGGAATCACATAATAATAAAATAGTGTTGTTGTTAAATTGTATTGTTTGTTAACTACGAGTGTGAGTGGGCGTAAAGGGGTAAATGTTAGATTGCATTGAAAATCAATATTTGAAACAAAAACAACAATATATGTTCATAATTAGATCGATTCATCCGTATCTATTACAATTTGTTTCTGTTGCAATGCAATTTTGCATTTTTCACATGTGTGTAAACAGAGCTGCAATTTCAATTGAAGGAAATAAGTAACTAGGCTATGTATTATAATAAATAGGGATTTGGCTAAAGCGGAATGACAAGACCCCCACCATTCCATTTTATGCCCAACCTTTAAAATATGTCTCACTCTTTTTTTATTCCTTGTTAATGTGTCTGTTTTCTTGTAAATGCAGACATGTCCAACAAGTTAATTGGCCATATATAATATTATAGACGAACATACAGTATTATTTGATATTAATATTAATTAAACAAAGAAATATTTCAAAGAATATATGCTGAATGGATGATTGAATATTAGTGTTTAAGTGGAAACAGCACAATATAGTAACTCACAACGTACAAAGTTAACCATTTAACAATTTCTTAAGACCGAGGTTTCTCTTAAGCCTAACTCAAGCATTTCTTGTGTCTGGCTAGATCACTTAGTATAAGGCATCACTTGTTTGTTGCAAATATGTCAATATGTATTTGCTGTCAGAATAGCTATAAGTAAATTGTGAATCGATATGAACACCTGTGCCGTAGCCTCAAGTCATGATGGTGAAATTTACCTAGCGCAAACATTGAGTTTAACCATCGTCATGACAACGCATACTTTGAACATCTGCGCTGTTCCCATTTCCGAGGGATTGTCTGATTCATTGTAATTGTTTTATCATCGATATGTTAGTAATTCTGTCAAGCGAGAGAAATTTAAAGTAATAAAAAGCCTTTAAACACAACATAAGTTTGTGGTTTAGATTCAAACACTTTAAACATTAGTAAGTACAAAACCTTATGTTCGCAACGCAGAACAACCATTACACATTTTACGTTTGTTGTAACGATATAAATATGTATATGTCGTTGTGATTTGTATACTGGTTTAAACCGTAAATTGTCTTTTAATGTTTTTAAACACCTTGCTTTATTTGTTGCGTATAACTGCATACAACTTATTTTGCGGATTTTGAACGAAATTCAAATGTATTACATACTGTATCACGTCTTATGATAAACTACAACTACAGCCATTTGATATGTTCTTTTTTACACATTCGTTTTATACTTTATATTATTTACTGGAAAATATTACACGCATGGGAACTGACTTAACACCTGCACGCAAACGCATGATGCAAATACACTTTATACATAATACAACCATAATAGTAATATGCAACGCGTATGGTGTGTGGAGAAGGTGTCTGCCCTCCGTCAGGAAGGCCCGGTGAGGTCGCGGGTTCGATCAACTATTAAGGAGAGTACTCCAGATACATCCAAAGATTGTTCCTAAGACTCAAAGTAATGACTCCTCCCATTAATTTGTTCCTAGCAAGGACTCAAACGTATCTGCAAGGCTTTCTATCAATAGGTTTCAATAATGTGGTGTAAACTACGTCTATATTACGGATGTAATAGTGCAATATAATAAAAATATCGTAACCAAAGTTAAGCTTTTCTTTCAGCTGCAAGAGGAAGATTTGGATTCCGAAAATTAAATATAAACTGCTCCAATATCATTAGAAGTGAGGTCATTTACGACTTTGTATCTTGGGAGTCACCTCTTTGTGCTTTTTTCCTTTTGTTAGGGACTTTACTTGGAAATATAAAGAATACAAATAAGGCTTGAATAAAGATAACACGATCAGTTAACGAGGTTCAAAGCTATAATAATATTATTCTATTTTATGAGCAATCGCATACCGTAGACCGTAATGAGCAGTTATGCAAATAAAACTAACTTGATTTAAAATGATTTTTTTTATTTATGCGTCATAACGTATTTCCTTCGCAAAAATGATTTTCTTTACCGCAATTTATGATGAATAAATATATAAACAGATGAATGATCGATAGGATGTTGTGTACTGCGTTCATCAACAAATGTGTGGGAGTATAAGATATATCGTTTCCTACCTTTAAATTCAATTCAACAATAAATTAAATGCTTGTTGATATTCCGCCAACAGTCTTTAATCAGTATAAATTTAACACCGCAAGTGATTTGAACTTTGTTTAAGCTTTAACGACATTTAAATAAAGTACAGTACAGTGGAAACGATAGTACATCATTAAACGCCCTTAACGGAAGGTATAAGTTGTGTAAATTACTTTTTAGGTCTAGATGTTCATCCTTTTTCAAATGGACTCATCAATCAATATATGTTGTCTGGGTTTATGTAGATAAGAAAAAAGGGCATCAAGGTATGAGTACCATGTATATTTGTATCTTATCTTGACATATGTTCAGGATGTCAAATGAAACTAGCAACCTCGAAAGCCCTAGCGATACTTGTAACTCAAGTGTTATGTCGGTATAAACCATCATATTAGGAAGTAAAAACGCTCTGGCAAAGTCACAGATCCGTGAACAGTAGGATACTGCCCTGCCTGTGTTAGCACTGAGAAATCGAAGTCACAAATCTGTATTAAATACGGAGCCCTCGTACCTGTTTCAGATCTGATAACACACAAAACGTGCCAAACTTGACGAATAGGAGAGGGAGGGAAGGAGGGACATTCACGACAGACATGAACTCAGTATTAAATTCAAAGCCGAATGCTCTTTTAAAGCAATTTCTTGTTAAATGTGTTTTATGATGCATGAACGCACTTTTTTGTATTTGTTTTAGAAAAGATATCGTTGCAAACATTTTGAAAACGTGATTGAAAACATTTTGATCAGAAGACATTTAAGTTGCATACAATAAGGAATTTATTTTATTTGTAATTAGGAAATATGTCAAGGCCTACGCATTATGTACCGGAAATGGTATGTATGACGTGCAGGTCCAATGAAATGCATTTGTATTCTTTTTTCGCGCAAGAAAACAATGTTCCCAAAAGAGCACTCTCTTAGCTTAATAAAAGGAACATGACATATGCCGAGACAATACCAAAAATAACATCTCGTCACCCTCCGAAAGTCATGCATGTTACGCAACACAACACTCAACAAGATATTGGTGTGTAAACCAGTACAAAGACAGGCCAGTTTAAAACATTTTAAATAAGTCCACTTCTAAGAAGATAAATGTATTAAAATATAAATGTTCTCAATATGCCTTAAATCGTGTAGAAACAAATGAAGAAGCATTTCAAGTTTGTCGTTTGAATCCGCATTAATAAGTAGGCTGAAGTATAGAATACTANAGTTTGTCGTTTGAATCCGCATTAATAAGTAGGCTGAATAGAGAAAACTATATTCTCTCAGCGATACGGAAACTGTGTATGTCTTCACTTGATCGTTTTAATATTTTAATGTGATTCGTTTGCAAACGTTTTACAAATTTGTCACACTGCCGTCAGGTCTGCATGCGCATTTTTTCGTTATTTCTTTCTGTACGTATGTACGTATGGTTTGATGGACATATATTATAATTTACCAATAATTTAGAAAATGCTTCCATGTTTTGAATGTTTAGCCGCGCTGAAGTTGACATTTGAATGAAGCCCTCGTTTTGATAAACTGATGCCGAAAATTTGACATAAAAACCGAATTAAAATGATGATAAAATGGCTTTCAAGGAAGCAAAGAGCGTATTGTTATTTTGTTTGCTCTCAAACATGTCATCCTGTATTGAGTGTATGTTAATATTTAGCCACACTAAATTCGTTATTCAGCGGGAACATTTAATGGAGGGCGTTTTGACAACATTTGAATATTTGCATCTTACTGATTTATTTGGAACATGCTATTAGTATCTTTCTCATATGCCATGAAGTGTAATATTGACTTCACTGATCAAACGGAATATGACAAGTATTTGCTAAAGTGTGACATCTAAAATTATACAATCGTGCATGCTCAAAAGTAAGTAATTGTAGCTTGTTACAGAGAACCAGTCATTACTTCAGATATAATAACATTTTCACATCCCTTACTTAGTTACTTTCCTTAAGAGCCTTTATGAACATATGCATATAATTTCCATCAATGTAATTTAGAATAATCCTTATGCAGTGTTAATGTAAGTTGATACAATTCCTTTTTTACACGAATAAGTGTAAATAACACCATTCACATACATCTTTTGTATTTAATGACATTTTGGTTGGCACATATGTTTTACAAACGTTTCTTTGGGTCTGTTTGTGTGCTTACGCTTTGTATATCATTTAAATACACTTTCGGTGTTGGAATAGATATATGTTTATAACCGTAGGCATGTACAAATGTATATCAAAGTTCCCTAATCTAGCATTTAACTCCTCGGATAACTGCTAATAATGTCCCAGGAGTTTAATTTTTCCTAGAGTTTCGTAGATCTGAAATGTATAACTAAAATAGTGAACTGGACGCTCATTCAAGAGTTGTTGTTCATTTGAATTACGTTTAATTCGCACTGCCTCGCCGTTGCAAGTCAGTTTCTGCGGTCTTATACTCAATCATATGAGGATAGTGTTTGCTCATCAGTATAGTGAGCTTTGGATAATAAATGTCTCATCTTCTTAATGTTTTCATTAAAAAGAAAAAGAGTATCAAATCATAGTGTGTGTATTAATAAAAGGTGTTCATGGGAATTATCTATTCTTCATTGGAATTATATTGTGGTTTAAAACGTGTTCATTGGAATTATATATTCTTCATTGGAATTATATTGTGTTTTAAAAGGTGTTCACGGGAATTATTCTATTCTACATCGGAATTATATTGTGTTTTTTAAAGTACACTTTCACTGGTATTAGCATTTCTTCAGTGGAATTATATCGTGTTTTGAAGCATAATCTCAGTGTTAAGATAAATACGTGTTTATTATGGTATATAAAGCAAGTTTATTTCATTCCATGTCATTCACAATGAAAGTTTAGAGTTTATTTCGGGGGCTCTCAAGTCGTCAGGCCGAATGACTCCTTTCGTTTTGGACTTTATGCCCCCTCAATAACATATATACATATCATATTCCGATTGTGTCAAGTGCAAATACTCAAATGTCCGTACCTTGGAGTTACTACGTTATGTGTAAATGTTATAGTCTCATGGCAATTATAGCCAATATTTCGCACATGTCGCGTCAAACTCGCCCATATAGATTTTACTTTGCGAAGACCCCTGCTGTCGCTCGCACTTCTTATATTGTGAAGACCACTGCTGTCGCTAGCACTTCTTATATTGTGAAGACCACTGCTGTCGCTCGCACTTCTTATATTGTGAAGACCACTGCTGTCGCTCGCACTTCTTATATTGCGAAGACCACTGCTGTCGCTCGCACTTCTTATATTGTGAAGACCACTGCTGTCGCTCGCACTTCTTATATTGGGAAGACCACTGCTGTCGCTCGCACTTCTTATATTGTGAAGACCACTGCTGTCGCTCGCACTTCTTACTCCGCGAAGACAACTGCTGTCTCTCGCACTTCTTGGTACCCTTTAAACGCAGGGACCCCATTTCGCAGAGACCGCTGTTGTCTCTCGCACTCCTTAGTCCCTTTGAACGCAGGGCACTTCTTGGTCCCTTTGAACGCAGGACCGCAGTTCTAGGACAAGGACACCTCTCTGTCTACTGTACCAGACGAACTGTTTCTATGTGTTCTACTGAAATTCTTAGCGATGTTTGACGCGATTGTCCTCACATTGATAATGTGTTAGTGTAATAATAATTCTTTATACTACATTCAGTCTTGTTTATTTGTTGGTAAACTGCTTGTTACACATCTATGTAGATAATATAAACATAAAAATGCTTTGGGATCTTGTTGCTTTGCCAAGTATACCCTTCCTCATTTACCCTTTTCCCTCTGTTTTGTAATGTTCGACCGTAAGGCAAAACAAGACGATTGAACAGATGTTTGGTAGGATTTCAAGAATTTTAGGGTGTGATACTTTGTTTCCTCGACTAAAAGAGTTATGGCAAACAATTACTGTTTTGATATGTTACCGTTTGGCCTACCCAATTGTCCAACAAAATGTATTTAACTCACTGATAAATGCACCGAGTTTCATATTGGTACCAACGCTTATTTCATTGGTTACGTTTTCTTGAAACCAGATATCGTATCTGTCAGTGTACAAGTATAGAACAATGCCATGTTAATATGTACCTTATTACCACCAGTGGTCGAAATAAGCACAAGCCCGTATGTCCGAGACTGTTTTATTTCTTCACGGGCTTTTTCATTTTACGACAAGCTTGTTTTATGTTTTTTTGTTTGTAGTATAATGTAATAAAATATGTATGAAATGTTAAGTGTTTATAACCTCAACGTTATTTTCTCTTCATTATCCTCCAAAAGTGAGCAAAAATCAGCCGTCATCAAAACAACAAATGGACACATATATTAATGACATAAAATCTAGTGCGCAGCTTAGCTTCCAAATTTTCCGGATGACCTTGATATTTTTTTAAGTTAAAGGTAATCACGTGTTTGACGCTTTTAGTTGAGGTTAAATACGAAATTTGCAGGGCAATTTATAGGCAAACAAATCGATAAAACTAAACTATAGGGCAAAGTATAACTTACATTTTACCTATGTAGCAAACAGGTTAGCTTACCCTATGAATTCCTATTTTCGATCACTGGATAAACACGCGTCGGCATAATCATTGTGGCAAATGCAATTCACAACTGTTTAACTTTCGGTTAAGCTTCTGTTGAAATAAATTATTGTGTTGGTAAATAGCGACGATTTGTACGCAGTTATTTTCACATACCATTACTCAACAATGAGACGAAAGATTACCAGAGCCTAACTTATGGCAAACTTTTAATAACTCTAGTTTCATTGTAATTTATACAGATCACAAATATAACAAATATAACAATTCTTTAGTTATTTTCTATAGTGTTTTATGCTAGTTGTATGCGGTGGTTTATTTAAGCCAGCCAGGATGCCGAATGTTGAAGAGGAGGAGGATGAAATTGATGATTTAGATACACTCATGATTTAGCTATATTTTATATTAAAAAAAAAAAAACTGCGTTATAATCACAAGCTATGTCATGAAACAGAACAATAACAATTACATTAACTTTCCGATCCGTCTGAAATATATTTAATTATCCAGGAGTGTATATGAGCGCATTGACAATACAGTGTCATCAACTAAAATCCAATCGTGCAACCTTTAAGGATAATGTGTTCGAAAAGTAAACACAACTGATAATACTTCTGGCGAGCGTCTGGTGCAATACTAACAGAGTGTTTATGATAAAGTTTCATGGACAATACAAGGCGCGTTGTTGCATCAAATGCTATTTAAATATATCGAGCTTGACAAATAAATGGTGTTATAAAAATAGTGATTATTGCGGACAGCAATAGGTAAACATTATTTTGATTAATTGAAACTATGGTATTTTATCACATGTGTCAAACTTCGGATATAACCTTGCAGTGTTTCAATAAGCTAACGTGATAAATACAATGTACTTTAAAATGTGTTTACAAATCCAAATATATTGTATAACAAGCTTGCTATGGTCGTGTGTGTTTGCAACGCCAATTCGACTCGAGAGATCAACTGGGAATACCAGTGTTGACCTTTCATATGAACCATGGGGTACAAATAACAGAAAGTGTAGCACCAGCAGGTGTAGTAACTTTGAAAGTGTTCTGTGTAAAAATGGAGGTGTTTGTAAAAAGATGGAGGACTGTAGCTTCAAGTGTAAATGCCAACAGGGATTTGGCGGTCACTTTTGCGACCCTGTAAGTAACACATAAATACTGTTAACTAGCAAAGTGACAATAGAAACCTCTACAGTCCTACATTCACGATTCCGGTAACTTATACTAAACTCGGTGCCCCCAGTATGCCTGATATAATAACCACTGCATTTGACACTAATGTTCTACATGGCAACTGCAAGACATCATCGTCGAGTTTAAAAGCCCTTTTTGATGGCACGAAATCATCATCAATGTCAACAATATCAGCAGCATCAACAACAATTACACTGTGTTAACAACTACAAGAATTACAGCAATATGGCGTCAATATGTTTCCTTTTCTTCAACGACACTAGTGGAAACCACAATGTCTCAGGAACTGCAAACGATTATTTCAAGAACATTAATAGATTCGCAAGGTGAAATGATAGCGAAAGCAAATTGAACAGTTTAAACATGAATGTACCAAATTTAAGTAACTCTACTTACTCGTCTCCAATAAAGAAATGATAACCTACATCTATGTTGAAGGCGAGCACTAATATTTGAAGTTGATCGTTGAGGTCATAGTTCCATCAGTTGCGTTAAGTTATTGTAGACAGGTCTGACCATGACGATTTGGCTTCATTATGACGTTAATGAAGGGTATCCAATTTGGATGAAAAGTGTAAGGAACCGTGGGCAACAAATGCTCAAAAAAAGATATGCAAGGGTAGATGAATCCAGAAGGGGAACTATGTTTCATGAAGGCCTTAATGTCCAAATGCGATTTTAAAGTAATTGTTGATCAAATGTAAGACATTTAGATGTTGGATTATCTTTGCTTAAGTGTTTATGTAAAAAGTGTCATATATGCACATTTTCTGTTGACTCAGTTTTTGGTATTCATGTGAGTATTCATCACTTTTACGTAATTATTTTTAATTAATTGCTTATTTTGCTTGTGCTGTGTCTTTTCTAACTAGCGAGGTTTATGTATTTATAAGTTAAGGTTTGAGAAATCCGTATAATCCAAAATAACGTAATGCAGTTGTTTTTCATGTTTTTTACTGTACAATAAATATTCTCAACTTTGATCGTTTCATATTACTTTATTTTTAAAACATCATCTATTATTTATATTAATGTGATCAATGATATTTCAATTAATTTCGAACAAATCCTTCAAAACAAGGAATCTCGTTTACATCATTTATGTTGCGATTTCAAATGTTAGAAGTCAATATGTATAATTAAAAAT